>SJYX01004341.1:76738-131836 GCA_006410675.1 Oreotragus oreotragus
CCAACCATTTCATCCTCTGTCATCCCCTTCTCCTCCTGTCTTCAATCTTTCCCAGCATCAGGGTCTTTTCCAGTGAGTCAGGTCTTCACATCAGGTGGCCAAAGTATTGGAGTTTCAGGTTCAGCATCAATTCTTCCAATGAATATTCAGAACTGATTTCCTTTAGGATGAACTGGTTGTATCTCCTTGCTGTCCAAGGGACTCTCAAGAATCTTCTCCAACACCACAGTTCAAAAGCAGCAATTCTTCGGTTCTCAGCTTTCTTTATAGTCCAACTCTCATATCCATACATGACTACTGGAAAAACCATAGTTTTGACTAGACAGACTTTTATCAGCAAAGTAATGTCTCTGCTTTTTAAATATGCTGTCTAGGTTGGTCATAATTTTTCTTCCAAGGAGCAAGGGCCTTTTAATTTCATGGCTGCAGTCACCATCCACAGTGATTTTGGAGCCCAAAAAAGAAAGTCTGTCGCTGTTTTCAATTGTTTCCTCATCTATTTGCCATGAAGTGATGGGACCAGATGCCATGATCTTCATTTTCTGAATGTTGAGTTTTAGGCCAACTTTTTCACTCTCCTCTTTAATCAAGAGGCTCTTTAGTTCTTTTTCACTTTCTGCCATAAGGGTGGTGTCATATGAATATCTGAGGTTATTGACCTTTCTCCCAGCAATCATGATTCCACCTTGTGGTTCATCTGGTTGGCATTTCTTATGATGTACTCTGAATGTAAGTTAAATAAGCAGGGTGACAATATACAGCTTTGACATACCCCTTTCCCAATTTGGAACCAGTCTGTTGTTCCATGTCCATGTAATGTCTTGTTCTAACTGTTGCTTCTTGACCTGCATACACGTTTCAGAGGAGGCAAGTCAGGTGGCCTGCTATTCCCATCTCTCTAAGAATTTTCCACAGTTTGTTGTGATCCACACAATCAAAGCTTCAGCACAGTCAATGAAACAGAACTCATTTGTCACTTCCACTGCATAGTTGTAAGGTCATAGTTTGATTTAGGTCATACCTTAATGGCCTAGTGGTTTTTTCCACTTGCTTCAAAAAGTCTGATTTTTGCAATAAGGAGTTCATGATCAGAGCCACAGTCAGCTCCTGGTCTTGTTTTTGCTGACTGTATAGAGTTTCTCCATCTTCAGCTGTAAAGAATANCCTAGTGGTTTTTTCCACTTGCTTCAAAAAGTCTGATTTTTGCAATAAGGAGTTCATGATCAGAGCCACAGTCAGCTCCTGGTCTTGTTTTTGCTGACTGTATAGAGTTTCTCCATCTTCAGCTGTAAAGAATATAATGTCTGATTTCAGTACTGACCATCTGATGCTGTCCATATGTAAAGGCATCTCTTGTGCTGTCAGAAGAGGGTGTTTGCTATGAGCAGTGTGTTCTCTTGGCAAAACTCTGTTAGCCTTTGTCCTGCTTCATTTTGTACTCCAAGGCCAAACTTGCCTGTTACTCCAGGTATCTCTTGACTTCCTACTTTTGCATTCCAGTCCCCTATGATGAAAAGGACATCTTTTGTTGGCATTAGTTCTAGAAGGTCTTGCTGGTCTTCATAGAACCATTCAACTTCAGCTTTGTCAGCATTAGTGATTGGGGCATAGACTTGGATTATTGTGATAGTGAATGGTTTGCCTTGAAAATGAACAGAGATCATTCTGCCGTTTTTGAGATTGCCCCCAAGTACTGCATTTTCTTGTTGACTATGAAGACTACTCCATTTCTTCTCAGGGATTCTTGCCCACAGTAGTAGATATAATGGTCATTTGAATTAAATTCATCCATTCCGGTCCATTTTAGTTCACTGATTCCTACAATGTCGATGTTCACTCTTGCCATCTGCTATATGACCAGTTCCAATTTACCTTGATTCATGGGCCTAACTTTCCAGGTTCCTATGCAGTATTGTTCTTTACAGCATCGGACTTCCACCACCAGACACATCCACAGCTGAGCATTGTTTCCACTTTGGCTCAGCCTCTTCATTTCTTCTGGAGCTATTTCTCCACACTTCTCCAGTAGCATATTGGGTACCTACTGACCTGCGGAGCTCATCTATCCTGTCATATCTTAATAATCTATAAAAGACTTTTACTAATCTCTGTTAAACATATTAGCAAAAAAACTAATAAAGTTTAAACCACCATAAGTGTTTTTCTCTTCTCAATGTTTTATCACAACAATTTACCTTACAGGTCAAATTATGAATAATTTAACAAACTTACTTTGAAGGAAGTAATAGTGGAAACCAAACTGCTCTATATTAAAGAACTTTAAACCTAAGAAAATGAGTTTTGCTTGCAATTCAATTATAAATGATAGGACTTTGAAAATAAAACCTCAGGTAATGATTTCTTCAGAATCATGAAGTTCATAATTATTATATGGAAGCCATCAGTTAGAAAGAAACCAAATCAACTAGGACAGTAACAGATCCATATCATAAGTGTTCAATGTTCTTATTGAATTATTGCAAGGACTGACTTATAAAATCTGATGAAATTAGGCTTTTAGCTCTGACATTAAGATCTTTAACTCATTCAGGGCTCATCATTTCAATAAAATACCTCAGGTCACAAGATATGAGTTTACATATTATGATCTTTAATAAAAATGTTATTTAGAACAGGAATTTACAGAAATGAAACTGGTAGGATACTGAAAAACCATTCAAGTTGGCCAAATCATGAAAAATAAAATCTTCTATCTAAAGTTTAAAAATTTAATTTCCTCATAAGAAATATTTTTTCTTTAAATGAAAAATTTTTATGCATACTATACCTTATTTAGACTACAGTCAGACTCCAAACCACTCTACAATATTTGTCTAATCAATCTAGTAAAGAGAAAAAGTAATTTTTTTAAAAAGCAATATAAAAAGCAGAAAAGTCCACAAAAGCTGCAAACACAAGGTTATTTTAAACACTTCATTGAGCATCTTAATTAGAGGTTCTATACTGCCTTGATTTGACCTTTTCTATTCTCTTTTGGATGATCTCATCTACTATTATAATTTCAAGTATCATCTTATATGTTAATTACCTTCAAACATGTACTCCAGCTATCACTTCTTTTCTGCTGTGTTAACCTGTATTTCTCTTCCCACAGGGCAACATCTTTAAGAGGTTTACAGTTTCATTAAAAAAAAAATACCATTTTTTTATTGAAAAATATTTTTTTCAATAAAAAAACATACAATAATGTAAAAAAATTATGGAAGTGTTATAAACATTAATAATATCAGGGTGTATAAGGTACTGTGAGTACAAAAGAAAGACAGACAGGAAAAGCTTGACAGAGGAAATAACAGAAGTAGACATTTAGGGGAAGAAGTAACAGAAGGGGAGGAAATAGATTATCAATGCAGTGAGTCAAGCTCCTGAGTCATGTATCAGCCTGCAAGATCGTTCCTTAAAACATGGGCACTGGAGTGCACGTGGGAAATGGCCAGAAACCATAAAAGGACCAGATAAGGGAGGGTGTTACTTATTATACTTGGAAATTTAAATGTATTTCATATTTCTTATGCTTATTGTGAAGAAACAGAGAACAATTAAAGGGCTTTTTAAGCAAAGGAGAAACAGGATCACATTTGGATATAACAGGAAAAATGAGAGATTTTTCTATTTTAATGCCTACTGCCTTCTAATTAGCAAGAGTGAATCTGTTCTGCTGATCCCCTGAAGAGATTTGGCTGTACATATTTGTGAGTAGAAAGCTGGAAAAGCTGAACTGCTGTGCTTTCCAGGGGAAGAAGGAATTCCTTAGAACAACTGTGGGGAAGTGGGACAGAAGTGAGAAAAGCCAGCAAAATAGCCAAAGGCAGTGTCCCTCTATTTTCCAAAAAGTACTCACTAACAAACACTTTCAGTCATTGATTTTTCACTTGTTTAGGCAGAAACTAAGCTTCAAGGTCATTCCCGGAGACAGTGCCCCCTGAGCAGACCTCAAGGATAGAGAAGACTATGAGAGTACTGTGACAGACAGACTTAAGGTGGCTCCCCGTGTTCTTTACCTCTTGGCGTTCATATTTCTGGAGATCAGGCCCCTGTGGGTATGGGCAGGATCTGTAACTCGATTATAATAAATATACTATAGCAAAGTCTTTCACTCCCATGAATATCCTGCTCTGTCTTGCTAGCAATGTCTCACTTTAAGAGACTCTCCTTGTTGGTTTGATGAAGTAAGCAGCCATACTGGGCAAAGTCCACATGGCAAGTAACTGTGGGTGGCCTATCAGAGCTGAGGGCAGAAGTAGGGCTCTAAGTTGTATAATCACAACAAATACATTCTACCTGCAACCTGAGCAGGTTTGAAAGCAAGGTACTTTCCCAGTTGAGCCTTCAGTTGAGAACACAGCCAATTCTTTGTACTCTTATAAAACTCTAAGCAGAAGATCCAGCTAAACTGTGCCAGACTCCTGATAGTGAAACAACAAATGTGTATTGTCTTAAATCTCTAAAATTTGTGGTAATTTGTTATACAGCAACAGAAAACTAACACAAACAGTAAGAAATCCCCTTCTCCATCTCCCCTTTTAACAAATTGGCAGATATTTTCTAATCTTTGGCTTTAATATAATCTCAAGGTTATATAAACTTGTAAAAGTCATGTCTAAAGTAGCCGAAAAGATGGATTAGAAGAGTGGAAAGTAGGGAGACAATGGCAATAGCCCAGCTAAGAAATGGTGAGGGACTAAACCAAGTCAGAAAAAAAAGGAATAACAGCAGGTTTCAGGAGAAATATAATGAGACCATTTGGAACACACAGTAAGTTCAAGGTGTCTGTAGTACCTCCAGGCTTTGGTTCTAATTGTGAGAGATGTTAGTTTTGATGTGGCAAAATTCACATTGTCCTGGACATAACAACAAAACCTGACAGTGCCTTTTCAGCCCTCACCATGTATTCTATACTTCATGGAGCTACTTTATGCTCCAAAAACAGAATATACATTCACATTTCCATGTATTTGCTCATGTTGTTCTCTTTGAATGAAATGCATTTCCAAATTGTATTTATGAAAATCCAATTCACTTCTTAAAATTCAATTAAAATGTTCATATGCTTTATTAGAATGTAGGCTTCCTCAAGAACAGAACTTTTTGTTTCATTCACAGATGTATTTCAAAACTCCAAAATAATATCTGTCACATAGTAGTCAGTCAGTAAATATCTCTTGAGTAAATGGATGAAGTCTTAAAATCAGTCATTCCTAATTCTCTCTCCACTTACAGAGTAACTAGTGTATTCCGCATGTTTAACAAATGCTTGTTGATAAGTAGTACAAACTCTATTATGTTTCTGAACAAATGAGGAAAATAAAATATAAATTTAATAGGAAAGATAATGGGTGTATATCTGAATTTTAGTTCTGCTGAACACTGTGGATAAATTGCTAGTTCACTACTGAACACATAGTATATGCAAGATGTGATTGGTGACTCAAAAGTAATTCTCTCTTGCCTCCCTCTCATTACAGAGGTGAAGGGGAAACTCATTTTCTGAGCCTCCTTTACAGCTATGATAGTCATGTGACACCATTATGGTCAATGAACTGCAAGGAGAAAACTATTGGATAGATGATTTGACAAAGATAAATCTTTTCTAGTAAAGAGCTTTGCATCCATCTTGTGATTATGAAGAGAAGGCAAAGGGAATCACAGAGCTACCAACCCAAGCTCCCTTACATTAAGCTGCTAAACCAGTGCCAGCAAGCATCTATTCTGGATTTTTTTGTTATGTTAGACAAACAAGCTCCTCTTGCTTGAGATCTTTCAGTCTGTTATTTGTAGCTGAAAATACTCCCAAACAAGTAGAGGAGGTTTAAAAGTTTGGATAATAATACAATCTGGTCAATAATGCTATATAAGAAATGCCTGGTTGAAACTGTGGTTTTGAAAGTAACACCTATGTATCTTTTAAAAATATGCATCACAAGTTACACTATCTCATATTTGACTGTGCTATCATAGTCTTCACTGTCTCTTCTGTTAAACCTTATCCTGTGGACAATTGTGTCAAAATGAAGAAATCAGGATTTCAACAGAGTCCGTTCCTCAAATCTGATTTCAGAGAAAGGTCTATTAAAATTAAAGGGACAGAACAAAGTAAAAATGGAAAATTAGGATTAGTGAAAATTCCAAGTTTATCCACCCAGAAATTTCAAAGTAATTATACTCCAAAATAGTAGAGCTGTTATCTACATTTTTCAAAAAGTTAAGCAAACTTTTTGATTTATAGACATTGCAAAAGATTGAGATAGTAGTGACAGCATATTACATAATTTTGTTCCTATTTTTAAAACTCCAAACTGTTTTATAGGACCAGTTCTAAGTAGTCTAATAAGTATAATGATAACTCTGTGCTTTCTCTCTCACATTTGTCAAGTTTCATCAGAGCTTGAGTAGTGTTTTAAATTGCTTTTATAAACGAATAGTGTAGCCAATCACTAGTTCCTAGAATTGATGAGGAAATGAAGCAAAGCGGCAATAAGAAACTACCAGTGTAACAAATAATAATCTGAAGACTTTCCAATAGATTTAAAAAGGAATCATTTATTAAAACTATTTGTAAGAAATTTATATCAATTGAAATTACTATGAATAGAAATAAGCATCATCCTTATTTTTTATTCTCAGGCATTATTTAGTCAGGAAACATGCATAAGCTGGGCCTGGAGTTGGAGGACACACAGATGAAGAAGACAGAGTTCCTCTTCTGCAAGATGCTTTTGTCCTAGAGCAGCAGCCAGCCACACACATGCAAAAAGCCTCTAAACCACTTCCCAGTATTTCTGTTAAGGTTGTAACTACCAGAATCTAAAGGTAGAATATCCCAGAGGAATGGTTTTGTTTATGAAGGAGATACATTTAAATCCCTTACAGTGGAATGATCCATGTTAGTCAGGCCCATCATGAGATAAATGTATCAAATTTAGCCACAGGTGATGGCTATAAGCACTAATGCAAAGTATCAAAACAAAAGAACTGACATAATGGAGTCAAACTGTGCATTTGTTTTTCACTTTAATCAAGTATTCCTATCACTTTAAGGAACTAAAGTCAATGTTTCCTGATTTGAAACTTGTTTGTTTCTTGACAGTATCCTGAGAAACAAAAGGAATATACTTATTAGAATTCTGTACCTTGCCTCTTGGCAGTACTAAGTTTCCAGTGATACAAAATGTTTAGATCAGCTGTATGCAGGTTGATCAATCCTTACAGAAATTGTGAGAATTACAATTAAAAAGTCATTCTTGGTAATTATCGCTAAAAAGAAAATCACATCTTATAGTAAGATAATTAGAACTGGAATTCAAAAACTTGAAGCTGAAAATATATCCACAAAAAGCCTTGGATAAGAATATTCATAATAGAAGAAAACAAGGAAGGAAGGAAGAATTCAACTGTCTGTCACTAGGTAACTGGATAAACAAACTGTGAGACTGTGGTGGGTTGAACAGTGGCTCCCCAAAAGATATGTTCACCTGGAACATCTGAATGTGATCTTATTTGGCAAAAATGACCTTTGCTGATATAATTAAGGATCCTAAGATGAGATGATCCTCAATGAAGATGGGCACTAAATCCAATGACACTGTCCATACAAGAAATAGAAGAGAAGTAAGACAGAGGAAAACATTATGTGAAGACAGGGGCAGAGACTGGAGTTAAGCTGCCATGAGCCAAAGAACAACTGGGCCACCAGAAGCTGGAAAAAGCAAGGAAGGATTATCCCCCAGGGTCTTTAGAGGGAGGGAGCATGGCCCTGACAACACCTTGCGGCCTCCAGAGCTGTGAGAGAATAAATTTCCATCATTTTAAGTCCTGAAGTTTTAGCCCTAGGAAGTTGTACATGCTAAAGTCCACCAAAACTCCTCTGTCCTTGGGTATTCTCCAGGCAAGAATACTGGAGTGGGTTGCCATGCCCTCCTCAAGGAGGCCCTAATATTCTGTAATTCTAATTATGCTCAAAGGTATGAATTAGCCATATTTGTTCTGAAGCTTGAAATGTCTTTACCCATTTAGGTGAGATTTTGAGCTAAATCTTATGATTCTTAGTGTATGAGTCCGTTTTTCTTTAATTTGCCATTTTTCAGCAAATTAATTTTTCACTTTAAAGCTATGACAAGTCTAGACAGCATACTGAAAAGCAGAGATACCACTTTGCCAACAAAGGCCCATATGGTCAGGGCTACGGTTTTGTACAGATGTGAGAGCTGGACCATAAAGAAAGGTGGGCATTGAAAAACTGATGCATTCAAATTGTGGTGCTAGAGAAGACTCTTGAGAATCCCTTGGACAGCAAGATCAAACCAATCAATCCTAAAGGAAATTAATCCTGAATATTCATTGGAGGGACTGATGCTAAAGTTCCAACACTTTGGACTTTTCAACATCTTCACATGATGTGAAGAGCTGATTCATTCAAAAAGACTCTGATGCTGGGAAAGATTGAAGGCAAAAGGAGAAGAGGGCAAAAGAGGATGACATGGTTAGATAGCATCACTGACTCAATGGACATGAATTTCAGCAAACTCTGGGAGATAATGAAGGACAGGGAAGCCCAGTGTGCTGCAGTCCACGGGGTAGCAGAGTTGGACACAACTTAGTGACTGAACAAAAACCATGAACAACAAAATAGCTCACTATTGCACTGTTCAAAAGTCAGTGGATACATGGACAAACGTGTGTGTGTGTGTGTGTGTGTACACATATATGCATTTATTTATATGGTCCCACCTGTCAAGTATGTTACAAAGTGAAGGAGTTCAGAGCATGCCACCACTATGCTTCTTTGGTATATTACCTATTTTGAGTTAAAGGCACTTGAAAAATGAGAAAAACACTGATCTTTCCTTGTTTTTCTTAAAAGCAGGAGATGAAATTCCTATATGAAAGATGTCTTTCCTATACCAGAAGGGATGTAACATTCTCATCAAGACCTATAAATTAAGACCAAGAAACTTCTATACAAACAGTCCTTGTTAAAATAATCCATATCTGCCTTTAGCACCCCCTACATAGTCACTTTTCTATATATGCTCTCTTTGTTCACAAATATAAAAGCACGTGGGTTTTGCCATTTCTTTGGGTCTTCATTCTTTATGAAGGCTCCATTTCATATAAAACTGGCATTAAATAAATTGGTATGCTTTTCTCCTGTTCATCTGTTTAATGTCAATTTCTCAGCCATCCAAAAAGAATCCGAAGAGGGTAAAAGTTGGCCTACCCTATAGAAGAGCAGTTCTCAACCTTTTTGGCATCAGGGACAGATTTCATGGAAGATATTTTTTCCATGGACTAGGGATGGGGGGGATGGTTTCAGGATAATTCAAACACATTACATTTATTGACCACTTCATTTCTAATTTAATGCTGCTGCTGATCTTATGGGAGGTACCAGTCCATGGCCCAGAGGTTGGGGACATCTACTACAGAACTTAACAGTTAGTTACAGAGAAATGAAAGAATTGGCAACATATGGAGCCAAGGCTAGGCGAACTTAGCCAGCGACTGAAGTAATCTCAAGGGGCTGTGGGCAGTGATTAAGCAGGGCCTAAGGAGCCTGGTGGGCTGCTCTCTGTGGGGTCGCACAGAGTCAGACACGACTGAAGCGACTTAGCAGCAGCAGCAGCAGGAGCCAACTTGCTTGGNAACTTAGCCAGCGACTGAAGTAATCTCAAGGGGCTGTGGGCAGTGATTAAGCAGGGCCTAAGGAGCCTGGTGGGCTGCTCTCTGTGGGGTCGCACAGAGTCAGACACGACTGAAGCGACTTAGCAGCAGCAGCAGCAGGAGCCAACTTGCTTGGACTCCTACAGGCACAGGTATCAAAGGAGTCTAATCCTATGATCTAGGAACTCTCGAGTAAGAGTCTTTGAGCTTAGAAAGTCAAAACTATCACCAGATAGGGCTTTTCATTGTCCTCAGAATAAAAACCAAAAATGTGTCACTGCCTACCTCCCAGCCTTTCTTCTTCTTCTCCTACTACAACTTTGTTTAACAGGAGTACATGATCAGTGTTGACTTTCAGAAGAATCCTCTGGCAGCAGCTGGGAAAGCCTGGAAATGAGGAGGTTAGAGACCACTGGGATAACTTAATAAGGAATCATTTAATGAATGTTTGAAGTAGGAGAGTGACAGTGGGAATGAAGAAATGAGGGATTCCAGAATAAATAAAATGTTTATTATTCACCCTAATAAATGAAAACTAAATAGCAATGAAAATAAACTATGGCTACATTTGGCAACATGGATGAATATCCAAAATATAATGTTGAGCAAAAGAAGCAGGACACATAAGGGTATAAACAGTATGATTCTTTTCATAAGAAATTCAAGGCAGGAAAAAACCCAACTATATTGTTTGAGAATGCTTATAGACATGGTTTAATAAATAAAAAAGGATCACAAGAATCAAGATAGTGGTTACCACCAGGGAGAAGACAGCCATAAAGGGGCTGCTGTATAGTTTTAAAAAGTATAAATCCTACAGAAACAGTTGAAGTATATATAATTAGAGTTTATATACAGAAGGTAAGGAACCCACTCCAGTATTCTTGCCTGGAGAATCTCATGGACGGGGGAGCCTGATGAGCTACAGTCTACGGGGTCGCAAAGACTCGGACATGACTGAGCTTTAGCTAAGGAGGGGACCTGAGTTCAAACTGTGGTTCTGTTATTCACTAGTGGTATGACCTTGAACAGTTATTTAACCTAAGCTCTGATTCCTATTAAGGGAGCTAACAGAACTGTTATTTACATTTAAGTTACTTTCTGTCTTAGAGGAGCTACCCTCTCTGGTTGGTCAGCTGGATAAATCTCCCTCAATTTATTGTTTATTTAAATATATTGCAAGTTCCTGCACCCTACTAATGGAGAGGAGTTCCTCAGCACCTTTTTAGGTCAGCTGGTTGAGGTTTCCAGCAGGTGGGGATATTAAGCTGTCTGCTCTTACAGTTCTATGGTTCTTAAACTTGAAGACATTCATCACAATTTCTTGGAGATCTTATTAAAACACAGCTTCTTGGGCCACATTCCCACAGTTTCTGATTTATAAGCAGTGAGGCCCACGAATCTACATTTCTAACAAGTCTAAGAAGTTCCCAGATGATGTCATTGCTAAAAGTCCAGGGACAACCTTTTAAGAACCTCTACTCTAATATTCTATACTTTATTCTCAGGCTCTCCAAATACAAGGGAGAGAAACACTTTTCTCAGACACTTGGAAGGAAAATTATTCCATTCACTTGTGCAGCCCTGTTTTTCCCAAAGAGAGTTGGCTTTCCCCAGTTACTGACCCCGTTTGTCCAGTATCTACCCTCTCCTATGAATGTCCTCAGAAACATACATTATAAGCAAAGGTTTGCTGCTCTTGGCTGCTAAGTTGCTACAGTAAGGAATTGGAGGAAGGAAAGAAGGAGAGGGGGCAGGGTCAGGAAAATGTGTTCAAGTCACCTTCTTCCCAGAAACTCCTGTGAGAAATAAAGGAGACAAAAAAGCATAGCACTTGGGACATTAAGAGCACTCAAACAGACGTCAGTCACCACTGAAAATCCTATGGTGGAACATGAAGGACTTCAGTCTATGGGGTCACAAGAGTCAGACACGACTTAGCGACTAAACCACCATCACCACCATTATTGCTATGACTTTAACTTTTTTCAGGAGGATATTTGCAAAGAAAGTATCAAATATCAATTTCAATATTATTTCTTTATATGCTTTATACACTTTAAAAATACCCCGAGACATTTACATAGGTTCTATGAATTATACAGACCTCCTTAAAGTAGAAAAGAAACACTACATAATTTAAAAAATGATAATATATACATTTAACTGAAATCCATTAAAAATCATAATACAAACATTTGTAAAATTTTAGCAACCATTTTTTAGTTTGTATTTTAAGGTCAAATTATGAACCTATAATTTTAGAAAACTACATAGTGGATATTCTTAAAGGTAAAATGAAATTATTAAATCATTACACATGATTCAGTTAAATTCAATTCAACATTTATTTGTTGTGTGACTGGTAGATACATGGGACAGAGAGGTGAAAAAATGATAAGGTCTTTGTCCTTAAGGAGTTCATGCTTTTTTTTTAACCTGTGTTTGATTATTTGTTTCCACATCTCTCTCCCCGACTTGATAATAATTGTCTAGTTCCTAGAGGAAGGGGTGACTGACTGCCAGGCAGTCTGAGCTTGGAGTTGTCACTATGGAAGTGAACTTTGAGTCAGCATTTGAAGGATGCTAAGAATTAGGGTGCGGTGGAAAGAGAAGCGCAGGATATTGTAAACAGGATAACAAGTGCAAAAGCTCGGATATGAGAAATAACGTGTTGAGACTGACAAGTACCTCTGTATAACTGCAGCTTCTGTGCTCATTTTAAAGAGGAGCGCAACTGAAGATAAAAATGTAGGGGGGCCAGATGGTGAAAGGTTTTTCTTCTGTTCTAAGGAGTTTTGACTTTACCTGCAGGTGACTGGGAGCTTTGCAAGCAGTAGAGTTAGATGAGGCTTTGTGTTCTGGCAACAACTGCACGAGAGTGAACCATAGTGAACTACCTGGACAAAAGTCAAGTTAGGGTTAGATCACAACATTTCTCAGGAGACAGAATGCTGTCCACCGTTGTTTCCAAATATTTGATTTGCCTGTAGCCTTAAACTGTTTTCAGCAGTTATATAAAATGGAACAATTGCTGGAAATGAACGGAAACTGAACGCCCTATCCATTGGACAGAAAACACACACACACACACACACACACATTAGGTATGAAGTTCAGGGGTAAAGATGGGTGTATTTCTTTGGTGGTCAGTAAAATCATTTTTAGCAGCCTTATAATTAACATAAAATTAAAATTTGAAAAATCTTCATGTAAAGGTAGATGAGGTATGATTGCTAGGATGTGCAGTAAAATAATTAGATATTTTATTCAAAAAAGTAAAAATAAGATTTGAGGTTTGTGAATCACTTTGATCTTTAAAAGGAAAAATATGGGAAATAACAATAATAATTATATATAAAGATGTCAATTTACATAGCACACAAAAGTAGGCAGAATAATTTTATAATAAACAGTCATAGGAGATGCTAACAAAGTACTGGATAATATGCCACTTAGTAAAGGAAAATAACCTAAATAAATGTTAAAAATTGACATAAACCACCTACATAACAATTATGAAAACTAAACCAAATTGGGAGAAGGTCAGTTTTCATTCCAATCCCAAAGAAAGGCAGTGCCAAAGAATGCTCAAACTACCGCACAATTGTACTCACCTCAATTGTACTCATGCTAGTAAAGTAATGCTCAAAATTCTCCAAGCCAGGCTTCAGCAATACATGAACCGTGAACTTCCTGATGTTCAAGCTGGTTTTAGAAAAGCCAGAGGAACCAGAGATCAAATTGCCAACATCCGCTGGATCATGGAAAAAGCAAGAGAGTTCCCGAAAAACATCTATTTCTGCTTTATTGACTACGCCAAAGCCTTTGACTGTGTGGATCACAATAAACTGTGGAAAATTCTGAAAGAGATGGGAATACCAGACCACCTGACCTGCCTCTTGAGAAATCTGTATGCAGGTCAGGAAGCAACAGTTAGAACTGGACATGGAACAACAGACTCTGTCTCTTATACACATCTCTTCAGGCACTCTATCAGATCTAATCCCTTGAATCTATTTGTCACTTCCANTTCTGAGTAGGGTTGATCAGGCCAATAAGTGAAGCCTATGTGTCTGATATCAAGATGAATGAAGCCTTGATACGGCCCCAGGAAGCTCTGACTCACTGAATGTGTGTGACTCAAAGAAAGAATTTCCAGCACTGTAACTTCCAGCCTCCGTGACTTGAACCCATTAGGTGCTGGGTTCTGATAGTGTTTCCCAGCTGCTTAAAAGTAACGAATGAGTGAGTGCCAGTGCCTAATAGAGGTGAATGATAACAGTTATAAATAAGTTCTCTAAGATGATTTGATTTGTCTTTTGTGATATTTCAACATGTAATGTTAAACAGCAGGCAACTGGTAATTTATAACCCGATTCACTCTAATTGATTTCTTGGCTTCCTTGTGTCTCATTAACTTTTTCTGTGTACCTAAAATGGTGCAGTAGGCTTCCTGAAAGCTGTTAGAAGGCAGCTATATAACAGTTATGAAAAATTGAGACTTGCCTTTTATTTGATAAGTAAATAGA
This sequence comes from Oreotragus oreotragus, assembly GCA_006410675.1. Classification (NCBI taxonomy): domain Eukaryota; kingdom Metazoa; phylum Chordata; class Mammalia; order Artiodactyla; family Bovidae; genus Oreotragus; species Oreotragus oreotragus. Next base: position 90,952 of record SJYX01004341.1, read on the forward strand.
AATTGATTTTACTGTTGAGGTACAGAGAGAAAGGAAGAAAATTGACTCTCAAACCTCAACAGAGCACCCTGGATTACCCCCTATCCTGGTCTGAGTTTCTCCGGCGGGGTGGAGGGGGAGGAGATTCTGAGATAAGAATCTTTGTGTGAGGCAAACTAAAATGGTGCAGTAGGCTTCCTGAAAGCTGTTAGAAGGCAGCTATATAACAGTTATGAAAAATTGAGACTTGCCTTTTATTTGATAAGTAAATAGAAATTGATTTTACTGTTGAGGTACAGAGAGAAAGGAAGAAAATTGACTCTCAAACCTCAACAGAGCACCCTGGATAGCCCCCTATCCTGGTCTGAGTTTCTCCGGCGGGGTGGAGGGGGAGGAGATTCTGAGATAAGAATCTTTGTGTGAGGCAAACGATCCAGAGGGATGATGTGGGGTGGGAGGAGGGAGGGGGGTTCATGTTTGGGAGTTCGTGTACACCCATGGCGGGTTCAAGTCAATGTATGCCAAAACCAGTAGAGTACTGTAAAGTAAAATAAAATAAAATTAAAAAAAAAAAAAAAAAAGGATCTTTGTGTGTGTAGTTTTTTTGGAAGGCAGTGCCAGGGAACCCCTGTAAGTAATGGGAGGAGAGCAAGGGAAAGAAGACTCTGTAACACTCATTCATGGTGGGCTCATTGTCAAACTAGTTAGCACTATGGGAGTTCCATCTCTGGGCTTCTCTGAGAGACAGCACAGGCTTTCCGCTTGAGAGTGATTCCAACTAAGGAACAAGTTAGCTAGGATATTCATTCACTGCTCCCACCAGCCATGTGTGGAGGGCTAGGTCTTGGGGGAAAGGCGTGAACCCGCAGCCCTTCTGGGCATAGTCCTGGCAAGCTAAGGCAGCCAGAGAAAACCATCAGTCGAAGAGATGGGAGTGCGTTGGCCCTTAGGACGGTGGCGTTGGGCCGACGTGAGAATGGTCAGTGTCTAGAGGGTGTGGGCAGGGCACCTTCAGCGTCTGTTAGTGTCCACGTATCAAGGGGTTTGATCTTACTTTGTGTACCAGCAACCTGCCTCCAATACCAGTCCCCAGTCTCTTGCACCTAACCTTGTGTAGTACCCAGAGTCTGACTGTGTCACTGACTCGGAGACATTTAATTAGGCTGTTACTTACCTTACATTTTATAATACAACTCTGTCTCCCAGTCTAGAATAACAGAGTTAGACTCCATCTATGGGTGAGATTATACAGACTATAAAGTGCTTTGGAATTTTTATTTGCATCAGTTTGTTCAGAAAGCTATCATGATGGCAACTTGGCTTCAAGTGGACCCTTGAAAAAACAAAGTATTTCCAGCCAAACTGAAAATTGAATAGAAGCTTCTATGTTGTAATATTTTTAATGGGTTTAAAAATTAATCTTGCAAATGCAACATTTATGTTTAGCACTGTCAGAGGAGAAGGAGGAAGAAGAAAGCACGTTCCAGGCCAAGGAGAAATAAATTCAGCTCATTCCTAGGGACTGCCAGCTCTGCGGCGTCATTACCGGCTCTCCTGACTGGCAGCACATGGGCAGTCTTGCCACCTCTCAGACCCAGCTGCTGTTTGCCCACCTGTGTGCCTCTGTTCTGCCCACAGGAAGAAAATAAAACAGAAGCAGTGTGGTCTGACACCAGACTCAAGGTTCGGGAAAGTCTTTCCCCTGTGACTGTATTGTCCCCACTATGAAGGTACTCAGAGAGGCCCAGGAACACTCGTTGTTGACCTCTATGCTCAGCCACCCCCTAAGAGCACGTTCCTGATGGGCCCGACAGGCCCGAAGGATTCACGACCTCTCTCTGATTTACTCTGAGATAGGAGAAATGTATGTTCATTTTTGTGTGCTTCATTATGTAATTCAGTAACACAATTTCATTTTCATTATATTTTACTCAACAAACCACAAGTGTGCACCATATGCCAGACAAATATCCCAAGCATTTGTCAAATTATCCTCATTTCATCTTCATCACTTTGCCATGACGTAGGTGCTATTTTCACCCCCATTTTACAGTCTTGGAAATTGAAGCACTGAGAAGTTAGCACTCTGGTATTCTCATGAAAGCAGCATTATGACTGATGAAATGTATTTTTTAAATAATTCTGTTGTTGTTGTTTAGTTTCTAAGCCGAACCTAACTCTTTGTGGACTGAAGCTCACCAATCTCCTCTGCCCATGGGATTTCCTAGACAAGAATACTGAAGTGACTTGCCATTTCCTCCTCCAGGGATATTCCTGACCCAGGGATCAAACCCATGTCTTCTGCACTGGCAAGCAGATTCTTTACCACTGAGCTGTCAGGGAAGCCCTTAACTCATTTTGACTCCTAGGTTAACCCTCTGTCCCTCTTTGCTGCCACCCCACATGGCTTCAGGAGTGTTTTTTTGCTATAGATATTAGAGGATTTTTCTGTGTTGTCTCTGGATTATTGTAAGAAAAAATGTTGCTCTGATTTAGTTACAGTGAAGGATGATTGTAAAATCAGTCCATAGGGGAGAAAATGCCACATAGTCAAAATTGCCCTTGAACATGCTCCCAAATGTCTCCAAGCCATTTCTACGTAATTTTAAGTGCACAACCTTCTGCAGTAATTCTAGGACATGCTGAAGCTCTAAAACAACAGAGCTCCACTAAAGAAAGGAACAAAAAGAAAATCTAGAGAGACTTTTGCTGACTTTCTCAGATCAGCAAATTTTAAGATAACCATCAAATCCCTAAGTATCAATGAAGGTTGGATGAATGAATCAGCAAAGGTTTTGCTTGCCTGCCAAGTTGATTCCTTTTTATTTTCGCATCAAGCTTCTCAGATCTTAATAACTGGTAATTGGCTTGTCATTTCTGAGAATGTGAACCCAAGAACAATTGGACTTTACAAGAAAGTATAGCCTGCTTCTGCTGCTGCTAAGTCGCTTCAGTCATGTCCGACTCTGTGCGACCCCATAGACGGCAGCCCCCCAGGCTCCCCTAAGCTCACCAATCTCCTCTGCCCATGGGATTTCCTAGACAAGAATACTGAAGTGACTTGCCATTTCCTCCTCCAGGGATTTTCCTGACCCAGGGATCAAACCCATGTCTTCTGCACTGGCAAGCAGATTCTTTACCACTGAGCTGTCAGGGAAGCCCTTAACTCATTTTGACTCCTAGGTTAACCCTCTGTCCCTCTTTGCTGCCACCCCACATGGCTTCAGGAGTGTTTTTTTGCTATAGATATTAGAGGATTTTCCTGTGTTGTCTCTGGATTATTGTAAGAAAAAATGTTGCTCTGATTTAGTTACAGTGAAGGATGATTGTAAAGTCAGTCCATAGGGGAGAAAATGCCACATAGTCAAAATTGCCCTTGAACATGCTCCCAAATGTCTCCAAGCCATTTCTACGTAATTTTAAGTGCACAACCTCTGCAGTAATTCTAGGACATGCTGAAGCTCTAAAACAACAGAGCTCCACTAAAGAAAGGAACAAAAAGAAAATCTAGAGAGACTTTTGCTGACTTTCTCAGATCAGCAAATTTTAAGATAACCATCAAATCCCTAAGTATCAATGAAGGTTGGATGAATGAATCAACAAAGGTTTTGCTTGCCTGCCAAGTTGATTCCTTTTTATTTTCACATCAAGCTTCTCAAATCTTAATAACTGGTAATTGGCTCGTCATTTCTGAGAATGTGAACCCAAGAACAATTGGACTTTACAAGAAAGTATAGCCTGCTGCTGCTGCTGCTAAGTCACTTCAGTCGTGTCCGACTCTGTGCGACCCCATAGACGGCAGCCCACCAGGCTCCCCCATCCCTGGGATTCTCCAGGCAAGAACACTGGAGTGGGTTGCCATTTCCTTCTCCAATTCATGAAAGTGAAAAGTGAAAGTGAAGTCGCTCAGTCATGTCCAACCCTCAACGACCCCATGGACTGCAGCCTTCCAGGCTCCTCCGTCCATGGGATTTTCCAGGCAAGAGTACTGGAGTGGGGTGCCATTGCCTTCTCTGAAAGTATAGCCTAATGGTTAACAAAAGGACCTCAAGGGGCAGAAGGGCTGAATTTAATGCTCATTCTTAATTCTTCTTAAGGTGTTTAACACTGACAAATTACATAAAGTTTTAAACCTCAGTTTCTTCATCTGAGCTGATAGCTCAGTAGGTAAGGAATCCATCTGCAATACAGGAGACCCTGGTTTGACTCCTGGGTCTGGAAGATCTGCTGGAGAAGGGATGGGCTACCCACTCCAGTATTCTTGGGTTTCGCTTGTGGCTCAGCTGGTAAAGAATCTGCCTGCAAAGCAGGAGACCTGGGTTTGATCCCTGGGTTGGGAAGATCCCCTTTAGAAGGGAAAGGCTACCCACTCCCGTGTTCTGGCCTGGAGAATTCATGGGCTGTATAGTCCATGGGGTTGCAAAGAGTCGGACACGACTGAGCAACTTTCACTTTCACTATTCACATAATCTGCACTTAACTTCCTAGGATTAACTTCCATTAAGCTGTTTAAAGGGTGCCTGGAAGTTACTAAGGATGCTCTGAATGTTTGGTGTTATTGTTTTTCTAAAGTCAGAGGGTAATTTAAAGCATTTGTAATGAGATTAAACTGTATCATATTGTCCTGCCTAATAGTACTATGATGAATAGACTTAATAAGCACTTGTTTCCATTCCTTGCAAGCTTGTGACCTAATCAAGACACTCAACCTCCCTATGGCTCATTTTCCCCAACTGTAAAATGAGGTCATTAATACTGCTTTTCTCGTAACATTGTTTTAAGCATTAACTTAATTAATATATACAGAACTTTTCTGAGGTGTCTGGAATTTTTGTCTTTTTGTTATTACTAATCTATCCCAGAACCTAGCCCAGAGTAGGTGCTCATAAATGGATGGATGGTCAATACCCACAGTAGAGATGAACTTTCCACATTAAAGTATATTCTTTGGTTGTTGCTGTAGTTCCCAGGACATATTATTTGGTCTTAGCATGAACCGATTTCATATATGAACCCATTCATTAATATTATTACTACCACTGATCTCATCAGATAAGTGTATATACGTTGAAAGCTGTGAAGCTCATGGTGGCGGATACAAGTTTTTCAAAATACTTTTTGTTTAGAAGCTTGTGTTTTATCTCTGGCAACACATACTGTCAGTTATTTACCTCGAAGTGACAGACTCCATTCATTTTCAGGAAAATGTCTGCTATGTCCTCAAGTCTGAATAGCCGTGATTTTCCTGTCAGGCATTTTTTCAAGTAAAAGCAAGGTTTCACATGGGAAGAACAGCTTTATTTTGCAATTCAGTCAACCCCGCTATGCTTCAGAATCCTACAGGAGTTATTTTTCTGCATACTTCCTGTTTGCCACACAAAATATTTTTTAAAACATACTTCAAAGAGTCAAGTTTTGATAAAATTGGCAAGTGTTACTACTTCAGGAAGGACATACTTTCTAACAGTGTGTGAGAAAGAAGAATCCAGTGACTCCTGGTACCCTAGAAGCTGGTGCCATCATCTTGATTCATGTGAAGTTACCAGCAGTATTATCCACTGTTGCTTTTGTATCAAAAGTGTGACTGAGAACATATTGAAAAAAAAGGAATGACCTCTTGGGATCTTTATGAAATATTTTTGACCTCAGGGATGCTCCAAAAGGGTCCTAGGATAACCCAGTGTCTATGGACCATGCTTTGAGACTCACTGAGCTACAGATACAGTTAGGAGGTAAAACTGTCAGGATTCTGCCTTTAATAAATGGTATAACAGAGTCAAGGTTATGAGAAAGGTATATGAAAGGCATGAAAGGTATAACAGAGTCAAGGGTGACTTCGTGTTCCATTCTGAGAACGTGTGTCAGCACAGACAGCACTGCAGAGAAAAAAGGCTAGAGGAAGAAAAGCAAAGGCTTGGGGTGGAAAAGATCATTCCCACTTTGGAGCCTGAGGTGGTTGGAAGATATCCTTTTTGAGTTGCTCATCTTAGGGCATCTTATGCAAGCGTTCATTCTTTAGAGATTTCATGATAGAGCAGCCACTGGTGCTGGGGACAATAAGAATGTACTTCATTCTGGACTTTGTTCATGCAGGAGTCATTTTCTTAGTGAGATTGTAAGCTTCCTTAGAGGATGACCTAAATTATATATTTAGAAAAAAAAAATTATTACCTGATCATGGTGCAAGGCAATGACAAGGTATCCCAGTTTACCAAAAACAACATTCTCCTCCCTATCTCCCCACAGTGATGTAAATTTTTCCTCCCTCCTTTGTCGCTAATCAGATCAATATATAGTCATTCTAATCTCATCATTAGTCAGAGAAATGCAAATATCCCAGGAAACCCTGTCTACTTAATAGATTGGTGAAAATGTAAAAGGTGGTCAATCCCAAGATCGTGTGCATTATCAAGACTGCTTTTAGTCTTCCAGTTGGGTGAGGGGATCACTCTTGCAATTTGGAAAACAGTTCCACAACATTTTGTGAAATTGAACATTATATTCTGTGCAATCCACAAAATCCACCAGGGATAGACTACCAAAAGTCTGGCACAGGTTCACCAAGATAACTACAAGAAAATGGAGAATAGCATGCTCATGATGGCAACAGAAAAAAAGATGGTTAAAAATCTAAATGACCCTCAGTTAGAGATTAGTGGTATATTCCTACACCAGGATACTACACTACAGAGAAAATGAATGAACTGCTAAATGCAATAATATCTGTGAATTGAAGAAATACAAACTTGAAAAAAAAGAAAATTCTAGAAAACTACATACTGTAGATACACTTTTTATAAAGTTCAAAGCAAACAAAACTTAGGTATGCTATTTATGGGTATGTACCTATTTGATAAAACTCTACAAGAAATAACACAGGCCCACAATCAACTCAGAATTTTAAGGAAATATTTTCTTCTAGCAGTTGTGTAGACAGAAAGTTGTGATATGGAAAGCAAATATAGGTCATGCAGTGGTATTGGTAGTCTACATTTTCAATTGGGGAGGTGGATAAATGGGTGTTTATTTTAGTTATTTAGAGTATATGCATATATACATAATATATATATTTATAACAAAACATATACAAATTTTATACATATATATTTGTAACACAATATTACATCATGTCAGAGAAGGAAGTGGCAACCCTCTCTAGTATTCTTGCCTGGAGAATCCCATTGAGAGAGGAGCCTGGCAGGCTACAGTCCATGGGGTAGCAAGAGTTGGACTCAACTTAGCAACTAAACCATCATTATATCATGTAATATGTCATTTCAGATAAATATATATATAGTAACAAAATAGTATTAACGTGTAAAAAAAGAAAAGTTTCCTTATTAAGGTTGTCCCTCACTATTCAGTCATTTCATGTTTTTTGCACTGTATTGTGAATTTGAATTTATCTGCATGTTTCCTGACAATTTCCAGAGCTTCCTGAGCAAAACGTGACCTTATTTTAGTCATGCTTATATCCTGCCTTAAAATAAAAAATATTTTTAGGATATATAAGGCACCAAATCTGTTTGTAATCAAAAATAATTAATACAGTATACATAAATACATAAATGCATAAATAAATAAATCTAATACATTTTTCTGGGTTGATCTGTAAGTTTGAAATTCACTGGTTTTTCAATTATGTCTTTGACCTAAAGACATTAGCTATCATTTGGCTACATTCAGAATATATATAAAATCCTCAATTATTTTTCCCACATATGATTTCAGGTACATATTCTGTGGGTTATATTTTACATGCATTCACATAAGAAGGAATGTCTCTTTGTGTTTGGTTTAATACTATTAAATAGTTGTTTAACCTTCTGAGACGATGAATAAGTTTTAACATTTTTTTTAAATAGGAGAAAGATTGCTGAACTGATTTTGACCGTTTACTGAATAAGTTTGCCTTGACCAACTAAGTCAGGGAATTGACATCTATGCTAAGAGAGTTACTATAGTTGTTTTCATCATAAGACCATCTGTCAGAACAATGCCATATTATACAAATGAATATGTGTTATAGTAACCAGCCATTGAATATGTCAATCTAATTGCATCCACTACGCCTTGGTGTGGCTTGACATGAGAAATACACAGGTTTATTTAGTGCAATGCTGTATCTTAAATAATATGTGTGTGTATATGTGTAGCATGTCCAGCTATCTGGCAAAATTATCTGCAGTCATTCCCCAAAGCCCATCAGTGTTATTCGGGCATCGTAAGGATTATCACTGTCCTCATTCCTCTGTGCCCTGCCCTCTTAACCTTCATACAGTAAGGACGGTGGGGCATAGAAACAAATACATACTCACCAAGAACCAAGAGTTCCCTACATCTTGCCCAGCTGAGGCAATAACACAGGCTTATTTCCCTAGCAAAGTTCTTCCAGGTCCTTTTACCTGTTAAACTTCGGAGTTCTAAAGACCAGTCTTGAGGTTAGGAGGGAAGGTGACTTGAGGAAACAAGGGAGAGGATGGAGGGAAGACATGAATGGTCATTTTCTCCTGAATTACATCTCCCTGTTTTGTGTTCCTTCCTCTGCGTATTTTGTTATGTCAGCCAAGGTGTGTCCAGCCTTTATTATCCTGTTCTTCTACCACCAATCATGGCACGGATGGAAGGTCTCTGGAGTAGTTAGGACTGTTCATAAACTGTGGGGCAGGTGCAGAGAGAGGTTGTAAGAGTGTGTAGTAACGCACGTGCTACAGCTCCATCTAGACATGAGCTGTAGGTGATGAAAGTATCATATGTTTGAGTAGCCATTTATATAGAAAATGAAAGGGCTTAAATGTTTACTTTTTTTGTATAGCAATTCTATTGATTTGGGAACCAGTTAGAAGTGCCCTGTTCTTTTAATTTTATGATTATTGTCTCTTGGGTTGACTTCCTTTACCCCTAGATTTATTAAGGTATAATTGACAAGTAAAAATTGTGCATATTTAATTAAAATGTGTATATTTAATATTTATATATGTTTAGTTGTGTGATGATTTAATATGTGTATAAATCACTAAATGATTACCACAATCAAGCTAATTAATATAGTTATCACCTTATTGGTTCCTATTTGTGGAAACGTTTACTTTTTGATACAAAACAATTTTTGTTCAGATACAGCCTGTGTTATATTAGTGTACCAACTTTTCCCTTACTTTGGACAGACATGGATAACAGTAAGTTTATTTATCTACATGTAAAATCAAGGATTAGATGGCCCTGGTATTGAACTATATCACTTGAGGATTTTTTTCTTATATTGAAAACTATCAGCCTTTTTCCTTATCTGCAAGGAAAGATGAAGCTAAATTGAAAAAAGAATAGCCATGTGAGTGGTAATAATGTCCAATATACAGAGATCAAATGAGTATACTGATGTTTGAAATTATCACTACCAAAGTAGTAGGAAAAAGTATGCTAAATAATGTGTTCTCTTTAATTGTGTATTGATAAGAAATTCCAAAGAGGAGCGGGAGAAGACGGGGAAGATCAATTTAAAGGCAAATCATAATAATGATGACCACTGGGGGATGGCTGAGCGAGGATGCTATTGATTGGCCAAAAAAAGCTTTCCTGGGACTCAGGGTGTCGGTATCATTAGTACATGACCATGGGGAGGGAGTTTTGACATTGTTCGGGAAGGTCTGAGGCATTCTGGTCAGTAAAGACCTGTTAATTTCAGTACATTCTGCCGGTGTTATATGAGCAGCTCCCGTTTGGGGCCACCTTTGATTTTTAACCTCCACGTGCATTTGCTGTCTCACTACCTAGGGGTGTCCTTTTTCATTTTGTTGCCCAGAGCTTCTCTGTGTGATTTGGCAGGCTCTCCCACTCTTCATTTGTCATTTTGAAACACGATCCCACCAAACGCTGATTTTCGTTAATAAGGTGAAGTGAGAATTTGAATCAAGATTATAAAGCTGAAAACACAGAAGAGTCTTCTGTTTTCCATTCAACAGTCCTTGAAGCTCACAGGTACTGAGGAAAAAGTACATATGGTTTTCCTGTTCCTCAAAGTATTCATTATTTTAAGAAATAGGGCTCAGTCATAGTTATAATATTTGTTGTTTAAACTGATATACTTTAAAGTACTGAGAAAAGGCTTTATTCAGTGACTGAATAGGGACTTTCATTTAGAAGTGTGCAATCTGGGTTTCTTTTTCCCCATGGCATGAACCGGTGGGAAGCACTGATTCTTTATTTAAGTATTTGAATTTTGTTCTTTTTACTCTTTGTATGTGTTATAATTCTTTACTCAGAAAAATAAATCAATTCAGTTCAGTTCAGTTGCCCAGTTATGTCCGACTCTGCAATCCTGAGGACTGCAGCACACCAGGCTTCCCTGTCCATCACCAAATCCAGGCGCTTGCTCAAACTCATGCCCATTGAGTCAGTGATCCCATCCAACCATCTCATCCTCTTTGCATGAAATCTCTTTATCTTCGTCTCCTGCCTTCAATCTTTCCCAGCCTCATGGTCTTTTTAAATGAGTCAGTCTTTCACATCAGGTGGTCAAAGTATTGGAGTTCAATTTCAGCATCAGTCCTTCCAATGAATATTCAGGACTAATTCCCTTTAGGATTGATGAGTGTAATCTCCTTGCAATCCAAGGGACTCTCAAGAGTCTTCTCCAACACCACAGTTGAAAAGCATCAATTCTTCAGCCCTCGGCTTTCTTCATGGTCCAACTCTCACATCCATACATGACTATGGGAACCATAGTGTTGACTAGACGGATGGACCTTTGCTGGCAAAGTAATGTCTCTGCTTTTTAATATGTTGTCTAGGTTGGTCATAGCTATTCTTCCAAGGAGCAAGTGTCTTTTGATTTCATGGCTGCAATCACCATCTGCAGTGACTTTGGAGCCCAAAAAATAAAGTCTGTCACTGTTTCCATTTCCCCATCTATTTGCCATGAAATGATGGGACAGGGTGCCATCATGTCTTAGTTTTTTGAATGTTGAGTTTTAAGCCAGCTTTTTCACCTTCTTTTTCACATTCATCAAAAGGCTCTTTAGTTCCTCTTCACTTTCTGCCATAACAGTGGTGTTATCTGAGTGTCTGAGGTTGTTGATATTTCTCCTGGCAATCTTGACTCCAGCTTGTGCTTCATCCTGCCCAACATTTCTCATGATGTGCTCTGCATATAAGTTAAATAAGCAGGGTGACAATATACAGCCTTGACGTACTCTGTTCCCAATTTGGAATCAGTCCCGTTCTAACTGTTGCTTCTTGACCTGCATACAGATTTCTCAGGAGGCAGGGAAGGTGGTCTGGTATTTCCATCTCTTGAAGAATTTTCCACAGTTTCTTGTGATTCACACAGTCAAAGGCTTTGGTGTAATCAATAAAGCAGAAGTAGATGCTCTTCTGAAACTCTCTTGCTTTATCTGTGATGCAACATATGTTGGGAATTTGATCTCTGATTCCTCTGCCTTTTCTAAATCCAGTTTGAACATCTGGAAGTTCACAGTTCATGTTCTTTTGAAGCCTGGCTTGGAGAATATTGAGCAGTACTTTGCTAGCATGTGAGATGAGTGCAGTTGTGAGGTGATTTGAACATTCTTGAGTATTGCCTTTCTTTGGGATTGGAATGAAAACTGGCTTTTTCCAGTCCTGTCGCCACTGCTGAGTTTTCCATATTAGTGGCATATTGAGTGCAGCACTTTCACAGTATCATCTTTTAGGATTTGAAATAGCTCCACTGGAATTCCATCACCTCCACTAGCTTTGTTTGTAGTGATGCTTCCTAAGGCCCACTTGACTTTGCATTCCAGNCTGAGTTTTCCATATTAGTGGCATATTGAGTGCAGCACTTTCACAGTATCATCTTTTAGGATTTGAAATAGCTCCACTGGAATTCCATCAACTCCACTAGCTTTGTTTGTAGTGATGCTTCCTAAGGCCCACTTGACTTTGCATTCCAGGATGTCTGGCTCTAGGTGAGTGATCACACCATCATGCTTATTTTAGTCGTGAAGATCTTTTTTGTACAGTTCTGTGTATTCTTGCCACCTTATCTTAATATCTTCTGCTTCTGTTAGGTCCATGCTATTTCTGTCCTTTATTGTGTCCATCTTTGAATGAAATGTTTCCTTGGTATCTCTAATTTTCTTGAAGAGATCTCTAGTCTTTCCTATTCTATTGTTTTCCTCTATTTCTTTGCATTCATCACTGAGGAAGGCTTTCTTATCTCTCCTTGCTGTTCTTTGGAATTCTGCATTCAAATGGGAATATCTTTCCTTTTCCCCTTTGCCTTTTGCTTCTCTTCTGTTCTCAGCTATTTGTAAGGCCTCCTCTGACAGCCATTTTCCCTTTTTGTATTTCTGTTTCTTGGGGAATGGTCTTGATCCCTGCCTTCTGTACAGTGTCCCGAACCTCTGTCTATAGTTCTTCAGGCCCTCTATCAGAAAAATAAATAATTGCATGTAAAACCATTTCTTCTTTAATTTCAGAAGTATTTATTCAGCACTAATTGTATTCCAAGCTTAGATGATATTACACAACACATGGAAATTTAGATGCAGTGGAGCATCCCAAAGGACCCAACAGATGCGTGGGGCATATGTTCTGCTAAAAGAAAGAGATATCTGAAGTACCACTCTAACTATAAACATGCTTCATTACAGTTAGAGAAACACAGGGAGAGAGAAAGAATAAAAAGGGAGAGCGAAGGAGGGAGGGAAGGAGGGAAGGTGAGGGGAGGGTAGACAAACCGCATTTATTCATTAACTTTTTACTGAAGAAATAGCAAAAGAGAGACTGTGAAACTTCCTTAGTTGTCTTAGACAAAGTCCCAGTGTTCTTCCCCTGAGTCATTCCCGCCACCACGGCTCTCCAGATCTGTTTTCTTCCAGGGCTGTCTCCATGACTTTTCTGAAAGAAATCTGTTAGGACTCTTTTCTTAGACTATGCTTTGCATTATGCGGACCAACTGTAATGGTTAGGAGGAGCCAAGCAACCCAATAACTGTGCCTTAGAACGGTGTCGTTGAGCTTTTGGGTTTTTCTGATTGAAGTTGCAATAAAACATATTCCTCAATGTACCTCAATGTACAAATGCACAACAGGGCACGTGTGCATGCGCATACGCACACACACGCACTTCTTTCAGGCCCAGCTGCTGCTGCTGCTAAGTCACTTCAGTCGTGTCCGACTCTGTGTGACCCCATAGACGGCAGCCCACCAGGCTCCCCTGTCCCTGGGATTCTCCAGGCAAGAATACTGGAGTGGGTTGCCATTTCCTTCTCCAATGCATGAAAGAGAAAAGTGAAAGTGAAGTCGCTCAGTCTGTCCGACTGTTAGCCACCCCATGGACTGCAGCGCACCAGGCTACTCCGTCCATTGGATTTTCCAGGCAAGAGTACTGGGGTGGGGTGCCCAGACATTCCTTTATTTTCAGCCAGCAGTCTTGCTCAGAGGCGTGTGGTTCGGTCTCACAGGTGGAGATAAACCTGCTGTCCTCTCGCAACCACATTCATAGCGCCTTCCTTCTCGGGCGTCCTGATCCCGAGACTCCCACGCTGCCGCCCCTTGTCTGCCACATTCCCTGGCTCCACGTCTACGCTGAACCCGTAGTCTCCACACACCCCAAATGGCTACTCCTCGATCCCCCTTCTAGTAAATTCCATACCTGTCTCCTGAGTGGCCTACCCTGGATACATAGGGTCATCCCTGGGTGCCTCTTGAAACCTTGTCTTCCACTATCTGATCTGTCACAACGTCCTGCTGATGTTAGGTCCAGTATCCATCGTGAATCCACACGCGGCCCTCCATGTGCACTTTCTCTCAAGGCCAAGGACTTCCGGTGGATTTTCTTGGCTGCCCCTTCCTTAGAGCGCAGCACCAGTGTAACCTTGTATGTCAGTGATCTCTCGTCACGTAACGCTGTTTCATAACCATGAAGCCTCCCTGGCATGCAGTACAACAGTGGGCATTTGTTGTTCACGTATTTAGGGGACGGTGTTTGCCCTGCTCACTCTGCCAGGCCTAGCTGAGCTCACTCGCCTGTCTGGTGCCTGGCGATGTGTTGGCTGATCTAGGATGGCATCAGCTAAAAGGCTGGGTTGTCTTGGTCCTAATCTATGTCTCATCCTCCAGCAGCCCAGCTGGAGAATATTCTCCATGTGGATAGCCGAGCTCAAGTAGAGGCCCCAGATCTGTTACTCTGGGTTATCACATCTCCTAGCATCCTATTCCTTAAATCAAGTGACATTTTTGAATTTGGGATCACAGGGCAGGGTATCAGACTTTGCTTCCTGTGTAAAAACCTGCAGATTCCATGGCGAGAGGCATGGATGGTGGGAGGAGAATGAAATGGACCCATTAATGCAGTAAATCTGCCATACCAAAGTCAGAAATGCCCTTCCCCTCAAATTAGAGTCTTGCCTCTCTAGGACACCCTTTCAGTTACATCATAGCCATATGTTTGCTGCTGCTACTGCTGCTAAGTTGCTTCAGTTGTGTCCGACTCTATACAACCCCACAGACGGCAGCCCATCAGGCTCCACCGTCCCTGGGATTCTCCAGGCAAGAACGCTGGAGTGGGTTGCCATTTCCTTCTCCAATGCATGAAAGTGAAAAGTGAAAGTGAAATCGTTAGTCGTGTCTGACTCTTAGCGGCCCCATGGACTGCAGCCTACCAGGCTCCTCCGCCCATGGGATTTTCCAGGCAAGAGTACTGGAGTGGGGAGCCATATGTTTGGAAGTGGTTATTTTAAAATTCCTGTTTATTACTTGCGTTTATGATCCCTGAGACAACGGGCAGAGATGAGCTTCTTTTTGTTTCTTCCATCTCAGAGTCTAGCACAATGCCTAGTTCATGGTTAGTGCTATTTGATGTGGAATATGCTACAGGACAGAATCTGCAGTGAGGGGTGGGTCTCATTGTGCCCCAGAGTAGGGTGCTGTCACAGCAGCTAGAGATAAGGACTTCAGGCCCATGGTGAATTGGCCCATTTCCCATGAGACCCTTCATCATGAGCCTTTGAGAAATGCCCCACTTCCTGTGGCTGTAACTGTGATGTCTTTTCTCCCTGGACCAGAGATGCAGGCAGGAATCAGTACTACAATACTGAACTCAGAGGAGTCTTCCCTGTCTTTTTCTGCCTGTTACACTCCTGGCTAAAATCACAGGAACTAGTCAGGGGAGCTGGAGAAACCCTACTGTTACCTGGAAATTCAACTCTCCTTTCAGGGAATGTATCCTAATGAATGTATACCCTGCTAATGGTGAGTGAGGCAGTATCATCTTCCACTGCAAGGGCAACATTTTTGTTAGTAAAACTTTCTTGCAGTTCAAAAGCAAGCCATTTCCAACAGCTGAGTTTGGTAACTCATAATTTAATAGTTAAGTCATCCTCTGTCTATTATAAAGGGTTTTCAGAAGAATTCATTAAGAACTAAGAAGCCCTTGAAAGATCCATAATACTCATTTTTTTTTTTTTAAACAAATAACCAGTGCAAGCTTCACAAGTACAATTGAGCAGTTGCATGGATTCAAGAGGAATCTAAATCCTTGGAGAAAAAAGTCATTGAGAAATGTGGTACTTGAGCCCCATCCACTGCTCTGCCAACCAGCCACTACGCATCCCATTCCACCCTCTGTACACTGAGCAAATGAAGCTCCTATTGCTGCTGGATCCCAAGCCCCATCATCCTGCTGCTCATGCTGTTTCCGCCATCTGGAATACCCTCTGCCTCCCTTCCTAGTCTATGCTACAGGAAGCACCAGATATTATGAAAATTTTGTGCATATGCTTTGAGCCAGTGGATTTGTTTTGAAGGATAGAATTGAGTCTGTTGCTTTGAGATTTCATGGTAAGACTCCAGAACATCAGCAATTTTTTTGTCATTTCCAGAGTGGAAATCTGTCAGTCAGGGATGTGACTTTGGCATCAGTTTTCCTGGGTTTTTCCAGTGGTCATGTATGGATGTGAGAGTTGGACTGTAAAGAAAGCTGAGTGCTGAAGAATTGATTGCAGCCATGAAATTAAAAGACACTTGCTCCTTGGAAGAAAAGTTATGACCAACCTGGATAGCACATTCAAAAGCAGAGACATTACTTTGCCGACTAAGGTCCATCTAGTCAAGGCTATGGTTTTTCCAGTAGTCATGTGTGGATGTGAGAGTTGGGCTGTGAAGAAAGCTGAGTGCTGAAGAATTGATGCGTTTGAACTGTGGTGTTGGAGAAGACTCTTGAGAGTCCCTTGGACTGCAAGGAGATCCAACAAGTCCATTCTAAAGGAGATCAGCCCTGGGTGTTCTTTGGAAGGACTGATGCTAAAGCTGAAACTCCAGTACTTTGGCCAACTCATGCGAAGAGTTGACTCACTGGAAAAGACTCTGATGCTGGGAGGGATTGGGGGCAGGAGGAGAAAACGATGACAGAAGATGAGATGGCTGGATGGCATCACCGACCTGATGGACGTGAGTCTGAGTGAACTCCGGGAGTTGGTGATGGACAGCGAGGCCTGGCGTGCTGCAATTCATGGGGTCGCAAAGAGTCGGACACGACTGAGCAACTGAACTGAACTGAACTGTATCAGGAGTCCTGTTCAAGCTCCATAGGATTATACATGGTTTAGTGTTAGAATCCATGGGACATAGAATCATGGAACCAAAGAAATTCTAGGGATCAGCTGTTCCCTCTCATCACTCTCTCACAGCATCTCAGATTTTCTCTGCAAGTCTGTACCACTCTTCCCTCTCTGCTAACTGGCTGTTTCGGCTAATCCATAGTTTGTGACTTTACACAAGTTCAGATCAGGTTAGCAGGGAATTCTGTTCATTATCACTCAGGAATCCAGGCTGATGGGGACTCCTCATGCGTGTGCTTCTTGATTACTGTGGCAGAGGAAAGAAGACATGAAGAACTGTGCAGGGACACTTAAAACATCTGCCCAGAAGTGCTGCCAGAAGTATTATTGCTGCTCACATTTCACATTTGATGGCAACAACCAGCTCCAAAGTGGGCCAGGAAGAGCAACCTTACCAATACCCAGGAAGCAAACTGAAATATCTGTGAACAGTCCTTGTGTTTCCTCATCAGTGTGTTGTGTGCTCACTTACATTTCTCATGCTGCTGCTGCTGCTTCTGCTAAGTCACTTCAGTCGTGTCCAACTCTGTGCAACCCCATAGATGGCAGCCCACCAGGCTCCCCCGTCCCTGGGATTCTCCAGGCAAGAACACTGGAGTGGGTTGCCACTGCCTTCTCTGAAATTTATCATAAATGAAGATTAAATTGAAAATTATGGTTTTACATTTCTGTTAATCTTTTTTTTAAAATTAAAACGTATCAGTACATTTACTGACATAAAATTGTACAAATGAGCACAAATCCATAACATACATGCATCATGCTCAGTTAAAAAACAGTTAAATGTTCAGACACATCATTTGGCAAATTCTCTGTTGAAGCAAAATAGCCAATTGTGCAACAAAAACAACAGACTAACAAGTAAGCAAGTGTTATGTCATAATATTGTATCCTATTATAAGTATTTTATGCAACTTTTAGTTCTGTCTTCTCTAACCTTTATATATAAGATAATTAGTACCAATAGTAGACCTGCTTAATGGCTTAACTTTCAAATAAAATTTTGGAAAACCTACTACTCCTTTATCAGGCTTCTGAGTCAGTTTAATTCAAAAGTATCCTAAAATTACTATTTGCAAATGTCCATCTTACTCCTGAATAGCTAAATAGAGAAATAAACTAAATCCTGATGATGATAAAAGATGGGAACTGTCATCAATAACTCTTGATTTTAAAATTTTAATTTGTTCAACAAACACACTAAAGGTAGCATCCTTCCTCTTCTCCTTAACAAGCAAATACTGTACAGTTACATTAAAAAATCTATAGTAACAATTACATTTGTCTAATTTACATATTGAAATTCTCTGTAAGATTTCATTTGGAAAAAAGTTACAATGCTAAAATTAATTTTGAGAACTACTATTGTAGACCATTTTCTTTGTCATGAATCCATTTGGTATTTA
Source organism: Oreotragus oreotragus (assembly GCA_006410675.1). Lineage (NCBI taxonomy): Eukaryota > Metazoa > Chordata > Mammalia > Artiodactyla > Bovidae > Oreotragus > Oreotragus oreotragus. The sequence goes on from SJYX01004341.1 coordinate 108,937, forward strand.
TTTGGCTTTAAGGTCTTTTCTTTTGAAAAATCCTCTAAAAACACAAACACAGTTTCTTGTGTCTCATGACTTTCAGACTTTCTTTTCCTTTTCCTTTGTATGTCATCCTAGTAAGACTAGTTAACAAAATACCTGAATTTTAAAAGGCGTTTTAACTACATATTTGTAAAATTTGTTTCAATAGAGAATGAGGCAAGAGTTTATTTTCTACAATCCCATGTACTTTTATTACATGGCAAATAAAATTAAGCTCGCCTTCTAACCTTATATCATAATTCCTTCTCAACCCTTCACCTTCACCTTCGGTTTTATTGACTAAAACATGGTGGAAGAGTCTTTTATTCTTTCTTAGAATTTTCAAAAAATGTAAATATTACTGTGACCCAAATGTTTCAAACTAATTACTGCTCTTGTAGTCTCAACTGCATTTTGGTTATACATTAGCTTTATTAGTCACATTCATCTTCAGTAAGCAACATTTTAAAAATTCAGTGTAAGATCATGGTTGTGATGATAAGCTTTTTGAGAAAGTGAGCTGAGTTCTTACCATTTCTAGTCAGATTATTTTGGTCGCATAAGACAGACAATTCCACTTAAAATGACTTAAATAATTTTTTTAAATGTATTGGCTTATATAATTTAAAAATCTAATTAATTTTTTTAACAAATTTTTTACATAATAGGAGAAGGAGACAGGAGAAGGTAGGTCTCAGTTGTTGTTATTGGTCAGTCACTCAATGGTGTCCAATTCTTTGCAACCCCATGAACTGCAGCATGCCAAGCTTCCCTGTCCTTCACTATCTGCCAGAGTTTGCTCAAACTCATGTTCATTGTCGGTGATGCCATTCAACCATCTCAACCACTGTTGCTCCCTTCTCCTCCTGCCCTCAATCTTTCCCAGCATCAGGGTCTTTTCCAATGAGTCAGTTATTTGCATCAGGTGGCCAAAGTATTGGAGTTTCAGCATCAGTCTTTCCAGTGAATATTCAGGGTTGATTTCCTTTAGGATTGACCGGTTTGATCTCTTCAATGTCCAAGGGACTCTCAAGAGTTTTCTGCAGCACCACAGTTCAAAAGCATCAATTCTTCAATTCTCAGGCTTCTTTATGGTCCAACTCTCATGCCCAAACATGCCTACTGGAAAAAACACAGCTCTGACTATATGGACCTTTGCCAGCAAAGTGACATTTCTGCTTTTAAATATGATGTCTGGGTTTGTCAGAGATTTTCTTCCAAGCAGTGTCTTTTAATTTCAAGGCTGCAGTCACTCTCTACAATGATTTTGGAGCCCAAGAAAATAAAATCTGTCATTGTTTCCTTTGTTTCCCCATCTATTTACCATGAAGCGATGGGTCTGGATGCCATGATCTTAATTTTTTAATGTTGAGTTTTAAGCCAGCTTTCACCTTCCTCTTTCACCTTCATCAAGATGCTCTCTAGCTCCTCTTCACTTTCTGCCATTAGAGTGGTATCATCTGCATATNCTTTGTTTCCCCATCTATTTACCATGAAGCGATGGGTCTGGATGCCATGATCTTAATTTTTTAATGTTGAGTTTTAAGCCAGCTTTCACTTTCCTCTTTCACCTTCATCAAGATGCTCTCTAGCTCCTCTTCACTTTCTGCCATTAGAGTGGTATCATCTGCATATCTGAGGTTATTGATATTTCTCCTGGCAATCTTGATTCCAGCTTGTGCTTCTTTCAGCCCAGCGTTTCTCATGATGTACTCTGCATATAAGTTAAATAAGCAGGGTGACAATATACAGCCTTGATGTACTCCTTTCCCAATTTGGAACCAATCTGTTGTTCCATGTCCAGTTCTAACTGTTGCTTCTTGTCCTGCACACAGGTTTTTCATGAGGCAGGTAAGATAGTCTGGTATTCCCATCTCTTTAAGAATTTTCCAGTTTCTTATGATCCACACAATCAGAGGCGTTAGCATAGTCAATGAACCAGAAGGGGATGGTTTTTCTGGGATTCTCTTGCTTTTTCTATGATACGCTGTTGACATGTGAGCAATTTGATCTCTGGTTCCTCTGCCTTTTGAAAGTCTAGCTTGTGTATCTGGAAGTTCTCAGTTCACATACTGTGAAGCCTAGCTTGAAGGATTTTGAGCATTACCTTGCTAGCATGCAAAACAAGTGCAATTGTGTGGTAGTTTGAACATTCTTTGGCATTCCCTTTCTTTTGGATTGGGATGAAAACTGACCTTTTCCAGTTTTGTGGCCACTGCTAAGTTTTCCAAATTTGCTGGCATGTTGAGTGTAGCACTTTAACAGCATCATCTTTTAAGATTTGAAATAACTTGGCTGGAATTTCATCACTGTACTAGCTTTGTTCTTGGTTATGCTTTCTAAGGCCCACTTGACTTCACATTCCAGGATGTCTGTCTCTAGGTGAGTGGCTACAACATCATTGTTATCTGGGTCATTAAGTTAAAAGGTTCAAGCTCTTGTAATCAAAACTCAGTTTCTTTTCATCCTTCACTCTCCCTTCCCCTGTGTTGGCTTCCCTCTCAGGTTCCACATGGTAGTCCCCAGAAATTTCAAGCTCATATTCACTCAGATTCAAATTTAGTAGAAGAAGCATAGCCTCTTCCTTGTCGTTCCTTAACAAGTCTCGGTATCCCCTTTGCACCATTTTAATCATGTGTCCTTGACCAAAGGATGCTAGGACTTGTATCAGGGACCAACGGATGCTAGGACCTGTATCCAGAATTCTTTGGGCTACAAGTAACAGAAAAATCTAATAGTAGTTTAAACAACGTAGACATTTATGATCTCATTTAACTGGAAAATTGAAGGTAAGTAGTTCAAAACCTAATTGGAGAAGGAACTGGCAACCCACTCCAGTATTCTTGCCTGGAGGATCCCAGGGACGGGGAGCCTGGTGGGCTGCCATCTATGGGGTCGNAGGACCTGTATCCAGAATTCTTTGGGCTACAAGTAACAGAAAAATCTAATAGTAGTTTAAACAACGTAGACATTTATGATCTCATTTAACTGGAAAATTGAAGGTAAGTAGTTCAAAACCTAATTGGAGAAGGAACTGGCAACCCACTCCAGTATTCTTGCCTGGAGGATCCCAGGGACGGGGAGCCTGGTGGGCTGCCATCTATGGGGTCGCATAGAGTCGGACACAACTGAAGCGACTAAGCAGCAGTTCAAAACCTATCGTTCTTTATTGACGTTCATCCTTCTTCAGTCATCTATGCTATCCACCTGGCATAAATCAAGTTACCATATATGTATGGATCAATTTCTTGACTCTATTATAGTTCCACTGGTCAATTTTTTATTGCTGGGTCATTGCCAATATGTTTTACTTAATATAAATTTATAAGAAATCTTGATATGTAATACAGCAAATTTTCCCTAGTTATTCTTGAGGAATATCTTGGCTATTTTGGGGTCTTTGATTTTTCATATAAATTCTCTCAAACTTGTCAAGTTAAAGTAATTCATCTAAGATTTCAATCAAAATTTGGATAGATCAATTTTGAAAGACTTGTCTTCTTTACAATATTATCTTTCTAGCCAACGATATGTTTATATTTCTCAATATATTTATGTTTTCATTAAAGTTTTATAATTTTCTCTATAAAGCCTTGCCTAATATCCAAAGGATGTTATATTTTTTCTTGCTATTATAAAAATTATCTCTTAAAATATTATTTTTCCTAATTGCATATAAAATGCATTTAAATTTTGTATATAAACCTTGTATTGGGCATTTCGACAAATTCTCTGATTAAGTCCAATGATTTGTCAGCAGACTGTTGGATTCTTTTACGTAGACAATCATATCATATGCAAATAATGACCGTTTTATTAATTTCCTTCCAATCCTTTGACTTTTCTTCCTTCTGCCTTACTGTAGAACTTCTTTTACTTACTTAAGTATTTCTACATCTTCATGTGAAAGTGAAAGTGAAGTCGCTCAGTCGTGTTCGACTCTTTGCGACTCCGTGGACTGTAGCCCACCAGGCTCCTCCGCCCATGGGATTCTCCAGGCAAGAATACTGGAGTGGGTTGTCATTTCCTTCTCCAGGGAATCTTCCCGACCCAGGGATCGAGCCACCAGGGAAGCCCCATATTAGACACAGTTCCTATAAATTCAATTCAGGTACATTTTTATTTTTTTATATTCAATCTGATAATATCTAATTTTAAATTGGTGAATTGAGTCCATTTACTGATATTTTTGGATTTATTTCTTACTTTATTTTGTGCTTTTCTCTTTAAAAGTTAAATAAACTCTTTTTACTTTAAAAAACCTGTCTTTTCTCTTGCTACTATCTGTTGCATTAAATAAACCGTGTTTACCTTACTCCATATTATATTTTACAGTAGTACATTCTACATATATCCTTTAGTTATATCTTTAATATAAACATTCATAGAGTCTAAAATTGATAAATATATCTACCTTGATTATGAATAAAACAAAGACCTAGGATAGTTCTCCTATTAATATGTTCACTCTATCCTATTGTACATGTTACTACCATTAGTATTTTAGATTTATCTTATTTTTATATTCTCTGATGAGTCATTATCATTGTTTTTATATAAATAAAAATATAAAAATTTGAGTTTGATATTGGTAGATTTAAAATAATGGTACTAGCCTGCTGTGAATAAGTAAACAACATAAGGACCAATATACAGAGGGCATCTTTAACCTATTTATTTAACAACTGACAGCAAGGAGATCCAACCAGTCAATCATAAAGGGAATTAGTCTTGAATATTCATTGGAAGGATTGATGCTGAAGCTGAAACTCCAATACTCTGGCCAACTGATGTGAAGAACTGACTCATTTGAAAAGACCCTGATGCTGGAAATGATTTAAGGTGGGAGAAGAAGGGGATGACAGAGGATGAGATGGTTGGATGGCATCACTGACTCAANAATATTCATTGGAAGGATTGATGCTGAAGCTGAAACTCCAATACTCTGGCCAACTGATGTGAAGAACTGACTCATTTGAAAAGACCCTGATGCTGGAAATGATTTAAGGTGGGAGAAGAAGGGGATGACAGAGGATGAGATGGTTGGATGGCATCACTGACTCAACGGACATGAGTTTGAGTAAACTCCAAGAATTGGTGATGGACAGGGAGGCCTGGTGTGCCGTAGTCCATGGGTTCGCAAAGAGTCAGACACAACTGAGCAACTGAACTGAATCTATCTTTTCTCTTTGGATGTTTTTAAAATCTCCTTTTTATCTAGGTATAGAATATTTTTTCTTTCTTCCTGCAACTATATCTCTTAAATTTCCCAAGACTGTTCCCAAGTCAAAGTTTGTATGTGTCCTAGAACTGCAGCTTGGAAAGGATTTCCTCCAGGTATACTTTTGGCTTGCTGATGCAACTGGTTCAAGTCTCTGCTCAATTCCTCAGAGAGGCCTTCCTTGATCCCAATGTCAAACTTTCGTCTCTTATCCTTTATTTTTCTTCACAGAACCTTTTATTACTTGACATTTTAAAAAATATGTATTTGTTCATCATCTGCCTCCCTCTTCCAAGAATATACACCCACAAGGGCACAGACTCAAATTTATTCACTGCTATATCCCTAGTATCTAGAATAGTACCTGGAACAGCAGGCACTTCATAAGTATTTGTTGACTTAATGAATTAATAGTCTTTCATCTGCGCTTTATTCTTTCCTTTTAAGGTAGCTAAATTCTTTTCTGTGTATGTGAAGAAGTGAAGTGAAGAGAAGTCACTCAGTCATGTCCGACTCTTTGCGATCCCATGGACTGTAGCCCACCAGGCTCCTTGGTCCATGGGATTTTCCAGGCATGAATACTAGAGTGGGTTGCCATTTCCTTCTCCAGGGGATCTTCCCAACCCAGGGATCAAACCCAGGTCTCCCGCATTGTAGGCATTGGACTCTTTACCGTCCAAGCTACCAGTGAAGCCCCAGAGACAATAAAACTGCAGATAAAATGTACTGGTGGAGTAAGCCACTTCGAGGAAGTCCTTTGTAAATGCAGAACCTCATATTTTCCCTACTGAGGGACCATGTCATAAGTCCCAGATTTTAATCTTGCTTGTACTGCTTACTAGTTGTGAGCTACTGGGCTAATCATTTTACTTTTTTACTCCTTTATACTCTTACATGTAAAACTAAAGAGGTTCAGTTAGATGATCATTAGTTCTTTTCAGCAATAAAACTGCATGATTCCACAGGGGCAGAACATCAGCAGCTAAGATTACAAGGCAGGTGAGATCAGGCCTTTAACCTAGGTCTCTTAAACTTCTTCAGTGATGACATTACACGGCATCAAAGATACTCTACAGTCAACTGCCCACAAATCTGAAAAACTACAATACCTGAAAACTCTTCACAGGTCAACCTATACACTTGAAAGAGCAAACTTTTATTTCAAATGTACCTGGTGCTAGATAGATAATTCACAAAACTAAACCTTTAGCATGGTTTTAATATCTATATCACATAACTTTGGGTTAAAAACACCTCAGGAAAAAAATTCCAACTCAGTGGAGAATCATTCATCAAAATGCCTTTCCTCAAAATCAGCTCTGTGAAAAAACCAACCCACAGGAAGAGTTTTTAAAAAAAGAAAGGAAGAGGACTTCCCTGGTTGTCCAGAGGTGAAGAATCCACCTTCCAGTGCAGGGGGCACAGGTTCGATCTCTGGGAGGGGAACTAAGATCCCGCAGGCTGCAGGGCAACTAAGCTTGAGCACCACAACTAGAGAGAAGCCCACACACTGCAAATCCTAAGCCCATGCGCTCTGGAGCCTGGAAGCCACAAACAGGGAAGCCTGCAGCCGCTGCAGCGAAGACCCACCACAGCCAATATTAAAGAACAAAAAAATAAAAAGAAAGAAAAAAGAATGTACAAGTGAATAGCAGGACAAGAACTATAAGAGGAAGCATATGGAAAGGAGGAGGTAACTTAGCCTCTAGATCTAGCATTTTCTTAATGGTTTCAGCCTGTTTTTTCGAGGGGGAGGGGGTGGTTTCTAGGACAAGGAGAAAAACGACTACCCAACCTCTTTGCCTCTGAAACTTATACCTTCAAAGTGGCAGCTGAAAGACCTGACATGGGGAGAATGGAGGCTTGGAGGCTTTTTCAGCTGAGGCATTCAACGTGAATAGGAGGAGTGAAGAGACTAAGGCTTTGGTTCAACCAGAGTGCCAGACAGCTCTTATGATCATGAATAGGTGGCCATATGACTTATCATCCAAACCAGGACCTTTTTAGGAATGAAAGAGCACTAATAATTATATTAGGGCTATGGGGAAACTGCATCCCAAGTAAATCAGATATATGGTCATCATAGGTGTTAAGGGCCCCAGCAAAGGCAGGGGTGCTTCCCCAGTGGCTCAGCGGTAAAGAATTCACCCACAGTGCAGGAGACGCAAGTTCAATCCCTGGGTCGGGAAGATCCCCTAGAGGAGGAAATGGCAACCCACTCCTGTATTCTTGCCTGCAAAATCCCATGAACAGAGGAGTCTGGCGGGCTACAGTCCATGAAGTTGCAAAACAGGCAGGCATGACTTAGCAAACTAAAGAACAACAAAGCAAAGGCAGGGGATCTACAGAGTTAGCTGATCGACCATATAACAAAATCTTACCTCATCTTATCAACCACAGGAGCCCCAGCAGAGGCAACAGGGAAGATAGAAATCAGCCTTTCAGCTAATATCATCTCTGCTCCTTAGGTACAATATAAACTTGTCAGTTACCTCTGGCGCCATTTTCTTTTGATTCCTACGTGTCCTGGCCCTCTCGAATAAACTCCTTTAAGATTGGTCCTAACAGGAAAACAGTACTCAAAGCACACAAACCTGATCTCCAATGCATATCAACTCTGTATCCCAAGAGGTACATGACAGAATCTTGGGTATCTAACACTGCAAAGTGCAAGAAGTGAGCAAGGTGACAAAGGAAGTGTGAACATGGGAAGAGCATGGGAAGAGCAGGTATCTGTATGTATGGGCCAAATATGGCTGTCCCAGAATGATATCCTTATTCCCCAGGGGATCAATACAAAATGACCACCATTTCTCAGTTCTAAATTCCTAAGAGAGAAAGTCTGACTAGTACAGATTGGGTCTGAAGTCTCCTTGGTCAAAGCAGGTATGGCTAGGTGTGTGTTCTGCTTAGCTGCTCAGTCGTGTCCAACACTTTGCAGGCTATCAGGGAAGCCCTTATAGCTCAAATGGTAAAGGACCTACCTGCAACAAAGGAGACATGGGTTTGATCCCTGGGGAAGATCTCTTGGAAAAGGGAATGGCTACTGACTCCAGTATTCTTGCCTGAAGAATTCCATGGACAGGGGAGCCTGGTGGGCTGCACTCCCTGGGGTTGTAAGAGTCAGACATGACTGAGTGACCAACACTTTTATGGCTAGGTGGTAGGTCACAAATTGCACATGGCCACAGAGATCTCACCCCAGTGGAGTAGAAGCTTTTAGAAAATGGAGGATCTGGGCAAACAGGTGCTCTAAAATTGTATCATATTTGATGCAAACTGAGGAAAGCTGAAAGTCACCATAGAAATGCAAGCAATTATATTGTTCACTGATAGATGAAACATTACATAGAGACAATAAGGTAAAATTATTTGTTGATTCAAGGTCATCCTTAGTATTGGGTTATATCCTGAAAGTGATATTTGAACTTTTATTTCTTTTATCCACTTAATCCACTCCTAAAGTCTTAAATTTTTGGCCCTGCCCCAGGCTTCCCTCTCTTAAGCCTTAAGTAATCTTTAAAACTTGCTGTTAATTTTTCCTTTCTTGCTAAGTGATGGTAAGATTGCCTGTCATTCTGTTTCTTAAGAAAATTGCCTAATACCTGCTTTTGTTAGGAAATATACCACATTATCTTATGGAAGCTTATGAATTTTTTAATATATTAAAAAACAGATACATATTTTTAATTATTACAAAATTAATACACACATGAGTTAAAAATTCAAATACATGGAGTAGAAAAATAAAAGATTAAAATGTTGCCCAACTACTGTCCACAACTTAGTTCTACTTCCTGGATTACTTTTTTGACAAGGACCCAAGTAGGAAATACACTTTACACCCACATACACACACACACACACACAGATGATACAAGTTTCAAGAATTTTACTTGTTCATACTTTTTCTTTTTTGCCCTTCTAATGTAGACTGTAGCCCACTAACTTGATTCACTCCCACAGTTTGAAAACCACTCTAAAGATAGCTACGTGAAACTGTTTTTTAGTACTTCTGATAGATACCTCTATCCTTAAAAATAATACACACAAACTGCCACATTTAGATTCAATTCCTGACTTTTTAAAAATTGACTCCATACTTCGAAAAAGAACAATAAGAACTCACTTACATCAGCCTCCATTTTTCTTTCCCTAGTCTCGTCTTTGCAATTTTTATTACAGTACATTAAGTTCTATTTCTTACTTAATTGCTTTAAATATATTTAAACCTCTATTTCTTTTTTATTTCTTTATTTAATTGTAGGCTAACTATTTACAATATTGTAGTGGTTTTTGCCATACACTGACATGAATCAGCCATGGGTTCGAACTCCCCTCCCAACTCCTACCCCATCCAATCCCTCAGGGTCATCCCAGTGCACCAGCCCCAAGCACCCTGTCTCAAGCATCGAACCTGGACTGGTGGTCTGTTTCACATATGATAATATACGTTTCAGTGCTATTCTCTCAGATCTCACTCTTGCCTTCTCCCACAGAGTCCAATAGACTGTTCTATGTCTGTGTCTCTTTTGCTGTCTCGCATTCAAGGTTATCATTACCATCTTTCTAAATTCCATATATATGCATTAGTATACTATACCAGTGTTTTTCTTTCTGACTTACTTCACTCTGTATAATAGGCTCCAGTTGCATCCACCTCATTAGAACTGATTCAAATGTATTCTTTTTAATGGCTGAGTAATACTCCATTGTGTATATGTATCACAGCTTTCACATCCATTCGTCTGCTGATGGACATCTAGGTTGTTTCCATGTCCTGGCTATTGTAAACAGTGCTGTGATGAACACTGGGGTTTTCATCATGTGTCTCTTTCAATTCTGGTTTCCTCGGTGTGTATGCCCAGCAGTGGGATTGCTGGGTCAATGGCAGTTCTATTTCCAGTTTTTTATGGAATCTCCACACTGTTCTCCATAGTGGCTGTACTAGTTTGCATTCCCACTAACAGTGTAAGAGGGTTCCCTTTTCTCCACACCCTTTTCAGCATTTATTGTTTGTAGATTTTTGGATAGCAGCCATTCTGACCGACGTGAAATGGTATCTCACTGTGGTTTTGATTTGCATTTCTCAATGAGTGATGTTGAGTATCTTTTCATGTGTTTGTTAGCCATCTGAATGTCTTCTTTGGAGAAATGTCTGTTTAGTTCTTTGGCCCATTTTTTGATTGGGTCGTTAAACCTCTATTTCTTGACCTACCGTTAGAAAGTGTTCATCCACACATTTTAAAATGTCTCTTAATTCCTCCATTATGTAAGATTAGTGCATTTGCATCCTTTCACTTCCCTCCACTTCCCAACTTCCATTAGCTGTACCACTACTTTTACACAGTCAATAATTACAATATTTACTGTGTTAGGATAATTGTCTTTTATATTTTGTCCTTCAATTTATTTTTAAAAGTGATTTTTTTCAATATTACAATTGTATAAATCTTATTCACTGCTGAATCAATTGTATAAACAGACTTGTAAAAAGATAAATGTAAACCATATTATTAAATTTATGCTTATTGAAGAAGAATGTTCTAGGTGTCAAACAGAGTCTCTTTTCCATTGATTACTCATAATACTGTCACATCTTCATTTCATATTTGGACCATGAGTTACACAATTTTTTGCCTTTACTAAAGATTTTAATTGTCTTTTTTGGGGGGATGTTGATGGCAAGAAAAACATGTAATTCTCATTAAAATTATTAAGGTTTTTTAAACATGCTATTGTATAAAATGAATCTACTTTTTTCTTAAAGATGTTCTTCTGAGATCCTTCTTACTTTTCATTATTACTACTGATCACCTTGGAAGTCTAAATATTTGCACTGAAGTATCTTTTTATTGCATTCATAGAGCAGATCTTATTACCAGCTTCCCATGTTTCTTTTTTTTTCTGAAAAGATATATGAAAGGTCAAAAAATAGTTTAAAATTCCTTCATTTGCCCTCATCCTTCAATGGTTTGTCTGTCTATAGGATTCTAGGTTCAGAATTAATTTTCTCTCAGAACTTCGAGGTTCCACTGTCTTCTTATAATTAGCATTGCTAAGATAAATGGCAAACTTCAATCTCCCTATCACTCCTATGAAAGTAACAATCTCAATTTGGCTCCCTTTTCTGTACTCAGTTTAATTAAACTTTCATAATTGGCCTTTTCTGATACTCTCCTCGCTGGGCTCTATCCTGCACACTAGGCTGGTTTTCTTAAATAGCTGGCTACTCTTGCTCTTGCTTGTTTGTTAGTCGTTCAGTCTTTGTCCAATGCTCTGTGACCCCATGGACTGTCCACAAGGCTCCTCTGTGTCTATGGGACTCTCCAGGCATGAATATTGGAGTGAACTGCCATGCCTTTCTCCAGGAGATCTTCCTGACCCAGGGATTGAACCCGAGCCTCTTGGGTCTCCTGCATTGGCAGGCAGGTTCTTTACCACTGCTGCTGCTGCTAAGTCTCTTCAGTCGTGTCCGACTCTGTGTGACCCCATAGACGGCAGCCTACCAGGCTCCCCCGTCCCTGGGATTCTCCAGGCAAGAACACTGTAACACCACCTTTTTCTAATGTGATTCTAAATGCTGTAGTTCTTCTACCCTCTTTTCTAATCTATATGTCTTCTCCCCTATATGAGTCCTCGAGCTTTCAGAACTATCTGCTGACAATTCCTAACTTTATATAGGCAGGCTAGACTTCTTTTTGACCTCCAGATTCACAACTTTAAACATCTACTTAGCATCTCCTTATGTCTCCTAGGCATTTCAGACTGAACATGACCAAACAGAATTTTCTCTCTTTAAATCTGAATCCCCCTGAGCCTTGACCATCTCAATACCTGGTGCTATGATGAATTGCCACTTTTGACTCTTCCCTTTTAATCCACTCCCCATGACTCCTCTCTCCTCATCCAATTCTACCTTCATCCAGTTCATTGTTAATTCCTGTTATTTCTACCTTCAAAATATAGCTCTATTGTCTTTAAAGAATGTAAACCAGATCATGTCAGTCCCTTGCTTTAAATGAAGGAGAGGAAAATCCAAAACCTACACAGCTGCCCTGAATGTCTGATTCCTTCCTACTTCTCCAGATGCATCTCTCACCTCGTGCCCCTCTTCTCTTATTTCCTCACCCCAGCCTCCTGCAATCTTCTAGAACACACAGTGCTCTTTCTATCTCAGAGCCTCTGTAATTTTATATTCTATCTGGAGTACTTTTTCCCTTAGGTCTTTACATGACTGACTTGACTCCTTTTTATCCTTCAGGTTTTGGCTTAAATGTTCAGAGCCTCCACGTTAACCCACACATGGATTCTTTGTAATTAGGAGAAGGTACATTTCTGGAGAGCACAATATGGACTATATTTGAGCCCCTACAGGCAGCAGCTTAAATGCCCTCAGAGAGGCTTGACCACCTTACCATATTAATGCTCCTTCTTATTCTGGATCACAGCACTCTATTTATTTTCTTCACAGCTTTTCATTCAATCTACAGTATTTAACTATTATTTTATTTACTTATTTATAGTATGTCACCTTCGCTTAGGTCAGGAACTTCACTATCAAGTTTGCTACCATAAACTTATGGCCTACTAGTGTCTGATTCATGTAGGTGTTCAATGAATATTTGTTGGATGAATAAATGAATGAAACCATGCTTGGAAATTTCATAAGAAGGTGAAAAATAAAATGGTTTAATTTGTCCAGTTATGTTTTTCATGAACACATTTCATCTGAAAACTGTTTTTCTCCACATTTTATTTAATTATTTCCACCCCTTGAATTTTTCTGTTACCTGAAAATTTTTTTTGACACATCACAGGATTTGAGTAGGATTTATCACACTGCCCCAGAGTTGGTGACATGTCAAGCTGAGCACAGAGGTGTTGAGTATCTTTTATTTTAAAGAGAAAGCTTCAGTAATTGGAACTTTGTTGCTTCCAATTCCAGTCCTTCCCCACTTATCTCCAGTCTCTATGACTAGAAGACTAAGGAAGGATAATGAAAACAGAAATTGTCTGCATTGTTGTAGGCCAGAGTACAGCACCTTTTCCATGGGAAGCAGGGAAGTACGTTTCCTACTTCCCAAACCAGTGGAGGTATAAAGACTGAAAAATCACTTCTCAGAAGAAGGGAAGACCAACATCAACTTGTTGGATATTTTTTAGGTTGCTATCTTTCTTATAATTTTTAACTGGAAGATAACTGCTTTTTACAGTTCTATTAGTTTCTGCCATACAGCAGCACAAATCAGCCATAAGTATGTATGTATGTATAGATATACAGCCCTTCCTTCTAGAGCCTCCCTCTCACTGCCTCCCCACCATCTTACCTCTTTAGGTCATCACAGAGCATGGGCACTCTGTGTTATACAGAAGCTTCCTACCAGCTATTCATTTTAAAAAGGTAGTGTACATATGTCAAGGCTACTCTCTCAATTTGTCTCACCTTCTCCTTCCCCCACTGTGTCCATTCTCTACGTCTGTATACCTATTCCTGCCCTGAAAATAGGCTCATCAATATTAGGTAGCCTTCCTGTTGATCTGCCCTGCACTACTTTAAGTGGAGAAAGGAAAAAAGAAAGCGATGACAGAGTGGAAACTAGGAAGCAAAGGAGAAGTGTATTATCAGACTATTTGGTGTGGCAAGGAAGTAGGATTTTCTCATTAGCCAACAGACTCCTTGGAAAGAAGCAGGATTTAAGTCATCCTGCTAATGTTCCACCTAAGAGAGCAGTCTTTGGGTAAGGGGATCCTTAAAGCAGAGTCTGTGGGTGTGATACAAATTATAAGAGCTGAGGTAGGGTAAAGAAGTTGAGTTTGCACCAGATCTCCCAGGTCAGGGAACTGCATAGCTGGAAGACACTGCAAGCACCCTCCTCCTATTCCCACAAATCTTATAAATGCTGCATTAGAAAGCTAGCATTTACATCTTTGCCATAGAGAAGTAAAGCAGTAACAACTAACAAAGAACTGTAATTACAAACCAGGGACTTAAAAAGATATTTATCACTCTTCCACATTTTTCCTCCAGTCTCTCAGCTCCTGAGGAACTACAACCAGGAGAGGGGAAGAGGAATGAAAATACAGACCATGCTTCTCCCTCTACTGCAAGCTCCTGGAGCCAGAAGTAAAGACTGAGCAAAAGTAATGGGGGAAACACGGTGGGAGGGGTGGGTAAATGAGATTTAATTGGGATATAGAATTGGACTTTTCTCCCCACTGAAGATAAAAGGAATATTTTTCCATGTCAGCATATATACAAGCACCACACCTTTTAATGACTGATAGTATCCTCTTATGGAGAAGGCAATGGCAACCCATTCCAGTACTCTTGCCTGGAAAATCCTATGGACAGAGAAGCCTGGTAGGCTGCAGTCCATGGGGTTGTTAAGAGTCGGACACAACTGAGCAACTTCACTTTCAGTTTTCACTTCCATGCATTGGGAAAACGAAATGGCAACCCACTCCAGTGTTCTTGCCTGGAGAATCCCAGGAACGGCGGAGCCTGGTGGGCTGCTGTCTATGGGGTCGCACAGAGTCAGACATGACTGAAGCAACTTCACTTTCACTTTTCACTTTCATGCATTGGAGAAGGAAATGGCAACCCACTCCAGTATTCTTGCCTGGAGAATCCCAGGGACAGAGGAGCCTGGTGGGCTGCTGTCTATGGGGTCGCACAGAGTCAGACATGACTGAAGCAACTTCACTTTCACTTTTCACTTTCATGCATTGGAGAAGGAAATGGCAACCCACTCCAGTATTCTTGCCTGGAGAATCCCAGGGACAGAGGAGCCTGGTGGGCTGCTGTCTATGGGGTCGCACAGAGTCAGACACGACTAAAGCGACTTAGCAGCAGCAGCAGCAGTATCCTCTTATATTGATTTTAAACATACCTATTATAATATAAGTACTCTTCTACCTTAAGTGGGCTGTCATTTTCCAGTAAGCTAGGACGGTCTTCTTCACATAGTGATGTCAGGGAAGCATTTCAACAGAGGAGATGAACTACTAAAAAGTTTCTTAAGGCTAAGGCCTGAATGTCACACAACATCACTTTGGCCTCATTCTGTTGATCAAAGAAAGTCATCAGACCACCCAGACTCAAGGTAAGGAGGAAAGATTCTACCTCTTAATGACAGGAGTGGTGAAGCGATGTTGCAAAGGAGCAGGGCACAGAGGTAGGAAGAATTATGACCATCTTTGCAAATATTCTATTACAACAAACTTGTTTTGAAATGCCTCCTTTAGTGTTCTAAAAGTAAAATTATAAGTCAATTATTTGCCATACCAAATATGTTTCCTAAAGAAATTATGGGAAAACTCTAATGTAGACCTGTATAGCATTCCACTGCCTTTAAAATTCATTCAAAAATATCTCGTTTGATAACTTATTCAACAAGTTTCTTTTGAGTGCCTATTATCTGCCAAAGACTGTCATATGCTCTGGGGATACAAAATAGATATGGTCCTTGTTCTCAAGGAGCTTACAGTCTGTGGAGGGAAAAACAAATATTTAATAAGTAATTACAGTCAAGAACTGATCCATTGGAAAAGACCCTGATGCTGGGAAAGATTGAAGGCAGGAGGAGACCAGGACGACAGAGGATGAGATGGTTGGATGGCATCACTGATTTGATGGACATAAGTTTGAGCAAGCTCTGTAAGTTGAGATGGACAGGGTAGCCTGGAGTGCTGCAGTCCATGGGGTCATAAAGAGTTGGACACGACTGAGTGACTGAACTGAACTAAACAGTCAAGGAATAACACATACGACATTGATTTATGTCAACAATACAGGAAACCATCAGTTGAAACCATCATCCTGCCAACATTGACCAAGATGATCTTTATGATATCCGTAGGAGGCAAGACAGGATATTAGTTGTTATTTTCATCTTTCAGTGAGGAAACTAAGGCTAATAAAGTTAACCAAGTAATTTATCCAGGGTTTTCAAGTTCTAAGTGGCAGATGAAAAATAAAAAACAGGCTATTTTCTAAAGTCTGCTTTTTCCAATACACTCTTCTGCCTCCCTAGAAATCAATACTGTTATAGACCCTGAAACAGAAAAAAATACCAATAAATTAAAACAAACTAACCCTTGGATAATAGTACATATATTGTAGGGATACTTCTAAAGGGAATTCAGTGTTTACAGCTTTAGAGACTGATCATGTACAGCTGATCCTTGAACAGGAGTTTGAATTGGAAAGGTCCACTTATACACAGATTTTTCTCAACATAGTACCTTAATTTTCATTTTATAGATCTTTAAGTGTGGGGGAGAGTTTGTGCTCAATTAGAGATCATAATAGGTGGAATCCTAAGAACTAGAGTTTCAGTCTTGATTCTAATTAAATTGTTGTAGCTTCCTACCCTTGGGTGAATCATTTATCAGCTGCTTTGTTTTTGAGACAGAAACAGCAGTAGTTAGATTTTTCACTGTATAGGTAGAGTCAACGCCTCTTCCCCTGCCACCACCGTGTTATTCAAGGGTCAACTCTAATGTATAACACACCTAATCTAGTATACCTAATATACAATAATGAAGTTCACTTACTTCCTAAATCTCTCTGAACCCTAGAATCTGGACTGTTATCATTTGGGTTCACTCTAATGAGAAAAAGCCATTTAAAAAATAATGCCTAAAGGACTTCTTTAACATGGCTATCTATAGATAACAAGAAAGATTAGATGAGAATGATGAAACTGAATTTCCACTACAGAATGAATTATATTCACTGCAGTTTACTAAGCAATGAACTTAAGAATATATGTGTCTTGGCCTCAGATTCTTTTTGGAATAAGAAAGTATATAAATTATAAACAAATATATGAAATATGCATGTATACCAACATACATACACATACACATGAAAATTTCAAATAATTATTATTGTTTTATTCCTTTTCACTAGGAAACTGGTAAAAGCCCTCAAGCTAACATGACTTGAGGAAAGTTATGGTCTAGTTAGATCCTTTTTTCTTTCATTATCCTGTTACTCCATTTATGCCTTTATCTGGTCTCTATCCCATGCTGATTTGTGTTAAAAAAGCTTACATATCAAACAACTTAAATCTCTAAATCTGTCTGTGATGCTCCAAATTCAGACAGTAGTTCTTCAATAAGTTTATTTCTATTATTTGAATAATCTTAGTTTTTAATTTGTCCATGCAAAGCCAAACCTTCAGTAGGTTTGTCAACCTCTAATGTTTTCTCTGTAACATTCTTTTTGAAAGTCACTGATAACTAAGAATAGCCTCTATCTCCTAGCACTGCTCTCTGCTCCAAATTCTTATTTTCTTGACATACTACACAGCAGTTGTGGGAGGAGTAATACAAACTAGAATTTCCTAATTTTATATTTTGAATGGCTTATAGCTGTGATGCATGATATTAGGCCTTTCAGGCCTGGGACAGGCAGCTGCGACCCCCTGGATTGGCTGCCTCCAGCTGCTCACTGGCTTTATCAGAAGATGGCCAAAAGAAATCAGAGGTGGAATGGGTGATAAGAAATGTCTAGTAGTTCCACTAGGCCTCTTATCCAAGGTGAATAGCAGTACGCTCAGCAGTTGGCTGCTGAAGTAGATGTCCAGATGGTAGAATACATCCTTGGCTGTACTCAGCACATTGTCACCAGCATGGAGCTCCAGGATGGTGCAACTCTGATGGCTCTGAAACTTTGACTTCACAGACATCAGATTCTTCTGATTGTTTGCAGCTGATGTGCCGTCTTAATGTCATCCGAAGTAGTTTCAGCCTGATTGATCCAACAATGCACGTGTGTTTTACAAACTAAAGCCTCAACATTATTTTAAAATACTTGCTAGAATAAACTTCAGTTGGATTCAAAAATCCATTTGCCTTATCATAATACTGTGTTCATAGATTAAAAAGCTGTCAGATTCTTTGAATAGAATATCAATCATTATACATTTTTGAACAGTTGCAAAAGAAAAGGTTAAAAAAAATTTTTTTTACCATGTATTTGTGCAGTGTTCCTCATGAATGGTGACTGCATCAGTTTCCTATGGCTGCTGAAACAAATTACCACAGTCCAAGTGGTTTATAACAACATGTGTTTATTCCCTTACAGTTCTGGAAGTTGAAATGGATTTCTCTGGGCTGAAATTAAGATGTAAGAGGGGCCACGCAACCTTTGGAGGCTCTAAGGGACAAACATTTCTTTGCCTTTTACAGCTTATGGTGGCCATCTTCATTCTTTAGCTCATGGCTTTGAATCACATCATCTTTTCTCCCTCTGCTTCCATCATCACATGGTTTTTTCTTCTCTGTCTTCGAATCTCCCTCTGTATACATTTATTAAGGACACTTGTGATTACATTTAGGACCTACCCAAATAAACCAGGATAATCTCTCCACATGAAAATCCTTAAATTAGTTCCATTTTTGAAGTCCCTGTTACCATACAGGATAATACTCACAGGTCCCAGGGATTAAGAACTATGTATCATTGGGAGGCATTTTCCAGCCTACTACAGTGACTCTCTGGGGAAGGCAATGGCACCCCACCCCAGTACTCTTGCCTGGAAAATCCAATGGATGGAGTAGCCTGGTGGGCTGCAGTCCATGGCGTCGCTAACAGTTGGACAGACTGAGCGACTTCACTTTCACTTTTCTCTTTCATGCATTGGAGAAGGAAATGGCAACCCACTCCAGTATTCTTGCCTGGAGAATCCCAGGGATGGGGGAGCCTGGTGGGCTGCCGTCTATGGGGTCACACAGAGTCGGACACGACTGAAGTGACTTAGCAACAGCAGCACAGTGACTCTCAAGAATTTGAAGAGATTAACAGTTGAAAGTCTTTATCAGAACCTATGTAGAGCTATTTCAGGCATAAAACTTATTTTAAAATAATATGTTCAGGCACAGAAGTTCAAATTTCTCATTCAAAAATTTGAAGATTTCATCTCAGTTCAGTTGCTCAGCCATGTCCAATTCTTTGCAACCCCATGGACTGCAGAATGCCAGGCTTCCCTGTCCTTCACTATCTCAGTTTTTTTTTTTTTTTTTACAAATTTAAGTTAATATTTTTCATATTACTTTACATTTATTTTTATTTTCATTATTTTATCTATATTTTAAAAGCAGTTGATTTTCCAGCAAGTCCAGTATAGATATCTACAAATTCCCTTCAGGTTACCATAGGATACCATATTCTCTCTGTCTTATGATGAGGAAAGGTTGGGAAATATAGTTCTACAAAGTTTAGGAGACTAAAACAATGGAGGAAAGAATGTCCAAGGGATACGTGAGCAAAGTCCATATCTATTATAACAAGAAGTCAAAATGTACAATAACAAAAATCCAGAAACCAAAGAAACAGCAAAATAAGCACTTAAAAATAACAATCAGGTATAACTGAAGTAAACTGTCAGAAGAATAATGGTCGCCTTGGGTAACAGGATTGGAATAAAGCAAGGCAGAGCAGGAGAGAACTGCTATTCCTTATAGGCATTTTGGTACTCATTAGTTTGTTTTTTTTTTTTTTTAAGATGTGCATCATTATTGAAAAGTTTTTTTAAAGTTCAATCAAAAATGATATCAGAATTTAACATATACCACATTTTTTTCCTATGGTCTTTTCTCTAATATGACAGTCCTACTCGTTTTCATTCTAAGAAGGGAAAAATACCAGTTTTTGTTTGCTAATCATATTACCCATTTTAATGGCACAGTTACCCAGTTATTTAAGCTTCATCCAAAGAACAGTCCTGAGGATCTTTTCTTTAATATTTAGTTAGGGTGGTGAGTGTGAATGCTTAAAATAAATTCCCTGAGCCTAAGTGAGGGAACAGAAATTCTTTATCCTTTCCTTCCCAGTGGTGGCACTGGCAGGAAATTTAATAAGCTAGACCAGAGGCAGAGATGTTTGGAAAGCCATCAAAAGATGTTTGATGGAATGCACAGTGGGGAATCTTTAATATGTTTAAAAGAGGAAGAAAAACAGGATTAAACTGAATACGTTTCTATTTATCAGTTCTTTTTGAGGATTTCAAAGTCAATAAGTAATTTTATCACCTATGTATACATCACCTTAGTAAAGGAGTATAAGGTTTATTCTATCTTATAAGTTTAGTAAGAGATGTATTATTCCTTAGTGAGTTTTTTCATATTTCTGAATTATGACTATATAACAATCTATGTTTATTAGAAACTCTGAGTGAATACAGACTATTCTTTACAGTTATTCCTGGGCCTTTTCATTCTGCCTCTATAATCAAGGGGTTATATGCAGTTTGGCATAGAAGTGAGATTTAACAGTTTATGGGCATCACCAGTTGTCACCAACATTCTCCTCTGGACAACATGTAGACTAAGAGTAACAGGAGACAACACAGAAAAAACCTGACTTCTATGCAACTTTCAAAGGAGAACCGGGAAGGAAATTATCCATAAGCATGAACAAGATAATGCATGTTGTGGTTAAACTGCATTTTTGCAAGCCTGGTAACTTTTAAGACTACTCAGAAGATTGGTTTAGCAACTCTTGAGATAATGTGAAAAACTCTGTTTTTAAAAACATCTTATTTGAAATAATTGCTGTGATATAAAGCAATACTGTTGTGATATAAAGTTATATAATCTTCAAATGTAATTTTAAAAATAATACTATGAATAAATGGAAGGATATGTTATAATTAAAACTCACAACTTGTTTCAGAAAACTTCCTGACTCATTAACAGCAGGGTGTTGGCAACAGGAAAGAATGAAGCCTTTCTCTTCCTCAAGTATTTGGAAACATCATTCATTTCCTCTAGTAGTCTGTTTCACAGATATTACTTGATATCATTTTCCAGTTAACCCTGTTTGGTCACCTTTTGACTCAAGTAAAATGCCCTACTGTTATGTCTAGTCAATAACTGGCAACTTCTGAATAATTAATAGTAGTCCTCTTTTTCTTCTTTCAATGGGTGGCTGGATTTAGATGAGTATAGATGGGTGCCAATGTTGAGCATGGGCAATAGTTTAGTGTGTAATTGTTTCTTGGTCTCTTGGCTAAACTTTGGGCATGACATAGAAATTTTTATGTCTTTGACATGTTCTCCAAAACTGCACAGCTTTATTTTCTTGTGTGTAGGGAACGGGGTCAAGATAGACAGGAAAAGAATTAAAAGACCACACACATTGCTGATCTGTACACTAATTTCATACTTTAGCAATTTCTAAACCACCCCATATTAGATAATGCTTATGGTGGGTAGTTAGGAAAGCTTACTGTCAAGTCATCAGGATGGTGCATATTCTGCTATTACTCTTTTACGTTGGCCCAAGTTCACATTCCTGGTGGAAATAACTGAAACTTAAAAATTCTTTACCTCTAAATTTAAGTTTAAAATGTAATCTTATTTACAGCTCTCAAAGGGTAGAGACTAGGATACAACACTGCAAGTTGAAAAGATTTATTGGCACTAGACTGGTCACAAAGAATAAATTTATTGAGTCCTTGCTATACACCAGATACTATTTCAAGCATTAAATTTAAATAGGCACCAAAAAAAGGATGCTTAGAAATAAGGCAGCAGCCATTATTTCCTTGTGTTGATAGAATGTTCCTGTCTAAAGAAAAAGATACAACAAGGTTGTTATATATCCCAGACATAGAATTGGGTAAATTAAACTGAATTTTCTCAAGTTTCTACTTAGAAGTAGAAGAAAGAATGAGAAAATTATAAGCAGAATTTATATCATCCTGGACGGTAGTATATAGTTCCAGTGAAAAATCAGCTTCCAGCATTCTTTTCAGTTTACAGTTAATCTCATTTCAACTCATCCCTGTATGTACACACACTCCTTCCCAGGTCACCATTTACTTCTTCCTTTAGATTCTGCTTCTGCTCCCCACACATACACCTAAATTTCTTTAAAATTTCATCTGTAAATCTATCCATTTACATTACAAATATCTAATTTTACAGATTATCAGTGTCATGGACCCTAAATGAAAATTCCACAGTAGTGTATTATGAAAAAAAGACCACAAATACACACACAAAATGACTTTTCAGTCATTAAAATATGTAAATATATTTCAGAAATAGACAATAGCCTTCTAAGAAGACTTGAAACTTATCCATGGCCATATTTTCCCCTTAATCCCATCTGGTCTGCCAAGTGAGATTGTTTCTTACTCTGAGGGAGTAAGAGGCTCTTTTACAAAATGTTTGGGGGTTCAGAATTTAAACTGAAAGCACTGTATACAGAAATTCCATTTTACAGAGCACTATGGAATTCCATTTGAGCTATTTCAAATCCTAAAAGATGATGCTGTGAAAGTGCTGCACTCAAGATGCCAGTAAATTTGGAACTCAGCAGTGGCCACAGGACTGGAAAACATCAGTTTTCATTCTAATCCCAAAGAAAGGCAATACCAAAGAATACTCAAACTACTGCACAATTACACTCATCTCACATGCCAGCAAAGTAATGCTCAAAATTCTTCAAGTCAGGCTTCAACAATATGTGAACCGTGAACTTCCAGATGTTTAAGCTGATTTTAGAAAAGACAGATGAACTAGAAATCAGATTCCCTACATCCTTTGGATCACTGAAAAAGCAACAGAGTTTCAGAAAAACATCTACTTCTGCTTTATTGACTATGCCAAAGCCTTTGACTGTGTGGATCACAACAAACTGTGGAA
>SJYX01004341.1:131938-154952 GCA_006410675.1 Oreotragus oreotragus
AAAGAATTAAAAGACCACACACATTGCTGATCTGTACACTAATTTCATACTTTAGCAATTTCTAAACCACCCCATATTAGATAATGCTTATGGTGGGTAGTTAGGAAAGCTTACTGTCAAGTCATCAGGATGGTGCATATTCTGCTATTACTCTTTTACGTTGGCCCAAGTTCACATTCCTGGTGGAAATAACTGAAACTTAAAAATTCTTTACCTCTAAATTTAAGTTTAAAATGTAATCTTATTTACAGCTCTCAAAGGGTAGAGACTAGGATACAACACTGCAAGTTGAAAAGATTTATTGGCACTAGACTGGTCACAAAGAATAAATTTATTGAGTCCTTGCTATACACCAGATACTATTTCAAGCATTAAATTTAAATAGGCACCAAAAAAAGGATGCTTAGAAATAAGGCAGCAGCCATTATTTCCTTGTGTTGATAGAATGTTCCTGTCTAAAGAAAAAGATACAACAAGGTTGTTATATATCCCAGACATAGAATTGGGTAAATTAAACTGAATTTTCTCAAGTTTCTACTTAGAAGTAGAAGAAAGAATGAGAAAATTATAAGCAGAATTTATATCATCCTGGACGGTAGTATATAGTTCCAGTGAAAAATCAGCTTCCAGCATTCTTTTCAGTTTACAGTTAATCTCATTTCAACTCATCCCTGTATGTACACACACTCCTTCCCAGGTCACCATTTACTTCTTCCTTTAGATTCTGCTTCTGCTCCCCACACATACACCTAAATTTCTTTAAAATTTCATCTGTAAATCTATCCATTTACATTACAAATATCTAATTTTACAGATTATCAGTGTCATGGACCCTAAATGAAAATTCCACAGTAGTGTATTATGAAAAAAAGACCACAAATACACACACAAAATGACTTTTCAGTCATTAAAATATGTAAATATATTTCAGAAATAGACAATAGCCTTCTAAGAAGACTTGAAACTTATCCATGGCCATATTTTCCCCTTAATCCCATCTGGTCTGCCAAGTGAGATTGTTTCTTACTCTGAGGGAGTAAGAGGCTCTTTTACAAAATGTTTGGGGGTTCAGAATTTAAACTGAAAGCACTGTATACAGAAATTCCATTTTACAGAGCACTATGGAATTCCATTTGAGCTATTTCAAATCCTAAAAGATGATGCTGTGAAAGTGCTGCACTCAAGATGCCAGTAAATTTGGAACTCAGCAGTGGCCACAGGACTGGAAAACATCAGTTTTCATTCTAATCCCAAAGAAAGGCAATACCAAAGAATACTCAAACTACTGCACAATTACACTCATCTCACATGCCAGCAAAGTAATGCTCAAAATTCTTCAAGTCAGGCTTCAACAATATGTGAACCGTGAACTTCCAGATGTTTAAGCTGATTTTAGAAAAGACAGATGAACTAGAAATCAGATTCCCTACATCCTTTGGATCACTGAAAAAGCAACAGAGTTTCAGAAAAACATCTACTTCTGCTTTATTGACTATGCCAAAGCCTTTGACTGTGTGGATCACAACAAACTGTGGAAAATTCTGAGAGATGGGAATACCAGACCACCTAACTTGCCTCTTGAGAAATCTGCATGCAGGTCAGGAAGCAACAGTTAGAACTGGACATGGAACAGACTGGTTTCAAATCAGCAAAGGAGTACATCAAGGCTGTATACTGTCAACCTGCTTATTTAACTCATATGCAGAGTACATCATGAGAAATGCTAAGCTGAATGAAGCACAAGCTGGAATCAAGACAGCCAGAAGAAATATAAATAACCTCAGATATGCAGATGACACCACGCTTATAGCAGAAAGTGAAGAACTAAAGAGCCTCTTGATAAAAGTGAAAGAGGAGAGTGAAAAAGTTGGCTTAGCTCAACACTCAGAAAACTAAGATCATGGCATCTGGTCCCATCACTTCATGGCAAATAGATGGGGAAACAGCAGAAACAGTGGCTGACTTTATTTTGGGGGCTCCAAAATCACTGCAGATGGTGACTGCGGCCATGAAATTAAAAGATGCTTGCTCCTTGGAAGAAAAGTTAGAAGAATCTAGACAGCATATTAAAAAGCAGAGACATTACTTTGCCAACAAAGGTCCATCTAGTCAAGGCTATGGTTTTTCCAGTAGTCATGTATGGATGTGAGAGTTGGACTATAAAGAAAGCTGAGCACAGAAGAATTGATGCTTTTGAACTGTGGTGTTGGAGAAGACTCTTGAGAGTCCCTTGGAGTGCAAGGAGATCCAACCAGTTCATCCTAAAGGAAATCAGTCCTGGGTATTCTTTGGAAGGACTGATGCTGAAGCTGAAACTCTAATACTTTGGCCACCTGATGTGAAGAACTGACTTATTTGACGAGACCCTGATGCTGGTAAAGACTGAAGGTGGGAGAAGGGGATGACAGAGGATGAGGGGTTGGATGGCATCACCGACTCAATGGACATGAGTTTGAGTAATCTCTGGGAGTTGGTAATGGACAGGAAAGGCTGCATGCTGCAGTCCATGGGGTCGGCAGGGGTCGGACACGGCTGACCAACTGAAGTGAACTGAACTGATTTGAAATAATATTTGGGAATACAGCTTCTAGAGTTTTACTTCTCTAAGAGCCAGCCTCTGAATTGATACGATTTAACCACTGAAGACAGGCAGTTTCTTTTTAGAGATTTCTTGAGGCAGCAAGTGTACAACATCTTTTGATACTATATCTTAATATATAATCACTCATAAACCAAGATGTCATTCTTAGATTTTACCAAAAACTCTTGCTGCAATAAAAACTCACTTCCTCTCCCTTAATCTTTTGGTAGGTAGAAAATAACTGATCATCCTTCTTATAATAAAACCTCCATAATTAAAGACTCTTCACCACTCTTCAACTTTATTACCTTTCAGCTAAGCAACGGAGAAGGCAATGGCACCCCACTCCAGTGCTCTTGCCTGGAAAATCCCATGGACAGAGGAGCCTGGGGGGCAGCAGTCCATGGGGTCGCTAAGAGTCAGACACGACTGAGTGACTTCCCTTTCACTTTTCACTTTCATGCATTGGAGAAGGAAATGGCAACCCACTCCAGTGTTCTTGCCTGGAGAATTCCAAGGATGGGAGAGCCTGGCGGGCTTTTGTCTATGGGGTCGGCAGAGTCGTACACGACTGAGACTGAAGCGACTTAGCAGCAGCAGCAGCTGCTAAGCAACGCTATGGGGCTCAAATTTTTTGGTAGTATTTTATTTTGGTGTTGACGCTGATGGATAAATACTGCTTACATATTGCCGGAAAAATTCCTCTACTGTACATAAAGGCTTTTATTAAAGTGTAGACATTTGGATTCTACACACTTCTTTGGTTTTATTTGGGGAAACTACTTTTATAGCTGTGAGGTTTTGGGGTGTGATCTTTTTGGATTTCACAGAAAAAAATATATATTACGAAAATATCAAAGGTTATCGTTCTCCAGTATGACAAATGAATCACTGGCCTTTTCTATGTTACTTCAGTAACATTCCCATAGGAATATGCAGCACTAAAAAGAATAGTTTGTTTACAGAATGAGTCATTTAAAAACTCTCGCTTACCTTGGTTGATTAGTGTTATCCAATGCCTCAAACTCTTCTAGAATGACTTGATTTATAGAAGGCACCTTAAGATAGCGCTGACAATTCATTTGTCCCAATGCAGGCGGGTTGAGTCATGACTTGTAAAGTCTGAGATACACCCAAATGGCCTGCGCACTGGATCATACAGGCTTGGCAATACCAGGTGTGATTTAGCGGCGTTGGGCGGGTCCTTTTGCAGTCCCCGACTCACTGTCAACGTTCTAGCTTTTAAAATCCTCTTTCCTTGAGGACTTCAAGTCTACTAAACGGTAAGCATCTCATGATGGGTAACCTAAGCCATTTCCCCTGTTATCAGAAAAGGAAACCGTCTAGCACAGCGAAAATCTCTGTAGGAATTGGAACCTGGGTGGTAGTTCTGGTGTGGGAGCCTTCACATGGCATTTTCTTCGATGCCCTACATTTCTCCTCCTGTTAGTAAGTACCACACATGCAGCTGCTTATTCCTTAACCCTCCCGACATTTTCACCCTCCCGACACCAGCTGTGTGAGAAGAGTTTGTGTTTACTGAGAAGGGCTTGGCTCTCAAGGCAGTTGCTTTTGGGGGCGCGGGGCGGAGGGCGAACTGGCTCTATCCGCGGGTGCATAACTATCTTCAATCTCTGGTAAGCGGAACCATATTTAAGCAGTACGAAAATAACCAATCGTGCTTCAGGTTCTCTCTCTTGCTAAAGTATCTGTGGAAGGCTGGGAGTTGTACTGGTGAAACACTCCTTTCACAACCGCAGAACGCGCAGCACCCAACCCAGCTTCGGCTCCGCTGGGCGGCCTCAGGCCGCAGACGCCCTACCCGCCCTGCCACCTCCGTGCGTCTCATTGGCCAGGCCCCGAACCCGCCTCGGCTCCTGACTGGAGGCTGCTCCTGTCTGTCTGCGAGGTGGGGACATTTCCGCATTGAAGGGGCTGCTCCAAATGGAGGGGGATGGGAGGTGTTTAGGAGAAAGTGGGGGCTNTTTTTTTTTTTTGGAGGCAGTTTTAGTTTTTTGAGTAAATAAGTGGCCAAACATAGGAAGAGAAGAAAGAATTCGTCATTTGTTAAAGCAGGAGTGGAAGAAAGACCTCTAGCGTTGACTCCTCTAGACATTTAAATATATTTATATTTGTAAGCCAGAGTATTTTAATAAATCCCTAAAATGTCGAGATTTGTACAAGGTAAGACACGCTTTTTATCTCCCGGGTTGCTCTAGCAGTACCGAACTTGGGGACTGGCAGTGGAGGGGTTGGTGGGTGGTTTGGAAGTGGAAATGTTCATTAGAGATACTATTTGCGAAACCCTTTTCTTTAAATTGACATTTGAGCTGTCTTGAACTGCTGGGTTGGCGTTTCAGATAACGTATCATTTATACCCTTGTACTCTGCTGCATTTAGTTCTGCCTCCCTGAAATCAGGTTAGTAGCACCCTGGCTTCCCGGGATAGTGGCTGTAAATGATGATAAAACAGGATTTTCGCTGCCGATTGATCCCTGTTCTCTTTTCGTGGTCGAAGTCGAAGTAACTCGGTGCGGACGGGAAGGGGAACTGAGAGGGTCTGAGGAAAGGCAGGTGGGTTTAGCCAGGACGGTTGGGGAAGCTTTAGTGTTCTCAGCTTCTCCGTTTGTGTGTACGTGGTCTGAGTCTCAGATTCATTTATTGCGAAACAGGGAGTAGCTCGTAGAAGTTGGAGGTCATTTCAGCAGAAGAAATGACTTTGCTGCATTGCTGTTTGTTTGTTTGTTTTTTCCCCCTCCTTTGTAAAGAGGGGGTTTCTTTGAAATTAGCAAATTGCTCTCTAATTCTACATGTGTGTTTGGAAAAGGTTTAAAGAATGGATCTCAACTGAATTAAGCAGTAATGTTATGTGTGTGTATGTGTGTGTGTACACTTTGAAATTGGTGCTACCTTAAACCTCTGACATCAGTGTGTAGCATGGGACTTGTCTTCTCTGTATGCAACCCTTTTTTTGAGGACCCAAGAGTGTGAAAGCTTCAGCCATCTTGCTGAAAACACAGCTAGTAAAGTTCACAACCACTTAATGTGGCTCTGAATAAATGCAGATGTACTTTTAAAAAATTGTGTCAATAATGGCCATCATTTGTCCCTGGGAATAAAAGTGTCATAGTAGGTTTTATATCACTTTGTTAACTCTTGAGTTTTATATAATAAAATAAGAGACTTTGCCTGCCTGCATTAGTTTGAAAACAGATGGGATTCTTATCTGCCTTTAGCACTAAGCTCAGAAATGTCACTTGTCATTAAACTTCTAAATTCATATTAAGCTTTATATGTGATGAAGGATGCTTCTTTATGTTCAGACTGAATAAATGTCTTAGTCAAGAATAGAAAGTAGAGATAACTGTTAGAAGTTTGCTTGTTTTTTTAATGATAACATTTAATTACCAGAAAGCCAGTATTGAAATAATATGCTAGAGAAAAGTGGATAAGTCATTTCTTTTTAAGGATTGAGCATATTATTAAACTCCAGATGTTCCTTGTTGTTATGGTTTAGAGCAGCTTACAGAAAGGGTGCTGCGCATTGACTGGTGTCAAGTCTTTTGCTGTTAATGGCTAACTATCTGCTTTCAGGAGATACTAAAGTGGCAATACCTGGATATGTTGTTATTCCTTTCTCTTGTTATCCACTTTTTCTTTTTTAATAAACTTTTTTATCTTGGGATACCTTTAGATTTGTAAAAAAGTCTCACATACATCAAAACTAAGAAATTATCATGGCAACCCACTCCAGTATTCTTGCCTGGAAAATCCCATGGATGGTGGAACCTAGTAGGCTACAGTCCATGGGGTCGCAAAGAATCGGACACGACTGAGCGACTTACCTTACCTTACCTTAATGTTACTATTAACTGAACCACAGACAGACTTTCCATGATTCAATCCAACACTGCATTTACTTGCCATCCAATTTTGCTCTAAATGGTAGTTTTCATTTTTAAATTTGACAGTTTTGCACAAAAATATGACACACTTCTCCCCTCTGAAAATTAATTTAACATGATTTTGCTCCTGTTTGTCATTGTTTAAATTTGTACTTCAAGTGTAAATTCTCTTTGTAATAACTCTGTTGCTGTGATAAGTGATAAACTTTATTGGCACATAAATCCATTGTCTCCACATATCAGTTTTTTAAGTAAAAGGGTTGGGATTTTTGTTTTTGAATTTTTTGGTAGATGAAATTGATCTTTGCTGTTGTACTTATTGATATTTCTGTGCGTTGATACTTAGCTTGTACCACTTCATAAGGAAAGGAATGGACAAATATTAGGTCCCTAAGGAGGCCTGCAATTCATGGGCGCAAAGAGTCGGACACAACTGAGTGACCGAACTGAACTGAACTGAAGCTATTTTCATATGTTGTCTCATTTAAGCTTCACAAGAACCCTGAGAGGGAGTATATTTACAGATGATGAAATTTAAGTATCTTAAATTCGTATATAAATGTGTCTTAACACTTGTCCATTCTAGTACCTTTTGTTGCCTCCTAAGCTAAAAACTTATCAGGAACAATGGCTCATTTCTCCAACTAGACTGTTAGTTCCCTGTGGGCAAAGATAATATTATATCCCTGGGGGAAATACAGTGTCTTGAAGTGGTGGATGCTCTGAAAGAACCTATCACAGATGACGGATGAAAAACACAGCACTTTTCTTGTACTTTTTTAGTAGTTTAGCCCAAATTTGGTTGTAGTTTATTAATAACACCTCTAATAATTGCTGAGAAAGGTAAAAGGGACGGGCCTAGGTTTGAATCCTGTTACTGATAGGTGATCATAGACACATAACTTTTCTGAATCTTCGTTTCTATTAGTACTTATATAAACATTGGGTATTAACACTTATGCCATAGGGTTTTTGAGAAGCTGAAATGAGACAGATTATGTGAGTGCAGTTTGATGGGCAGTAAACTTTCCTTTCCTTTCTTAAAATGATGATGGCTTTTTGGACAGCATTGCCACCATAAATATAACCACATGTCACCAACAGAAGCAGAACAAGTCACCTGTGACAGTTCTTTATTTTCCTATTCCAGTTTTGATGTTTGGGCCTCCAGCAACTTGGTGATACATATATTTTTAAAGTATGGAGTTGGAGGGGAAAGCTTGAACAATGATGTGAATACATAATTGGTGACAGTTTTTGTTTCAGTCCAGTCAACAACAAAATTTTGAGCTCTTCTGTTGTACTAAACTGGGATTTCTCTTGTATCCCTTATGATGGGCACAGATCTGGGTATTATACCTGTGTGTTGTGTGCACGTATATTTAAATGTCCTGAAATCTGGTTACTACACTTGGCTTGAATCTCTTGTCTCAAATCTAGGCTCTGTACATTATAAGAATGCTAAGTAT
This sequence comes from Oreotragus oreotragus, assembly GCA_006410675.1. NCBI lineage: Eukaryota > Metazoa > Chordata > Mammalia > Artiodactyla > Bovidae > Oreotragus > Oreotragus oreotragus. Next base: position 139,894 of record SJYX01004341.1, read on the forward strand.
CTCCATTCTTAAGCACTTTGACTTTAAGTTATTAGGTAGAAGTGTCTAACTAATAAAAACATTTAACGTCAGTAGGTAGGAGAATTCTCAGTATATGTAATACTCAGCCAGAAGAAGATTTAACTTCTTTGGGCATCTCTCAAGTCTGTGTTTCTCAGGCACTTAAGATTCCTTCTCATAGGAGGATTGTTTGTTGGATCTCTGGCTTAATTCCCTAGTTGGTGTATTCTGCCCTCATGTCACCTTCTGTCTGCCTGTAAAATTTCATCTCCATTTGCTAGGTTTCTCCATCCCAGGGGTTGTTGCAGGGTCTTCAATTATTCTAAATAAATGTGACTACTATTTGATTGAGTACTAAATAAATGTATCTACTACTTGTTATAGTTGGAGGTGACACCTCTTCTGTGACCTGCTGGTTCATCAGCAGCTAGGACTTTTGCCAGGTGTGTCAATGGGTTCTTTTGGAATTTGGCTTCCCAAAGGATCTGAGAGCTACAGGGCAATCTCCATACACGATCTGAAACTTATAAATGGTGCTGGGCCTATTGTCATCTAGCCAACTAAGGCTGTGTTATGTACTTATGGTGTAATTTAGAGGAACTTTGAAACATCTTTTTCTTTTTTTTTTAATTAAAAAAAATTTTTTTTTGGCTCTTCCGCATGCAGGTCATAGTTCCCCAAGCAGGGATCAAACCCATGCTCCTGGAATGGAAGCGCAAAGCCTTAACCAGTGGGCCACCAGGAAAGTCCCTAGAGGAACTTAAAAGAAAAAAAAAAAAATCTATCTGAATTATATAAAAATGTCCCTTAATATTCTTAAATTGAAGTCCTTCCTTCTATTTCAGGGAAAGCCATTTAAGTGCCTCTGTGTCACTTAAAAAATATTTGAGGCCTGTCAACTTTTCCATTTGTTGGAATTCTCTTTTCGTGTCTTTAGTTTGGTGATTCTTGTTTGGTCAGTGGCAGCTAGCCAGGGAAGATTAGTTGAACTAATTATAACAGGAGGGGTCTCAGATGAACATCAGGGTGAGAAGCATTCTGGGGCTTGGTTGTAGAGGTCAGGCGTAAGCCTGGTTCTTCTCACATCCTGAGACCAAATTTAGCCTGTAGCTGACTATTTAGATGACTAGGATGTTTTCAGCCCAGGGAGGTTGTGGCATGGATTTGAGGCAAGACTAGAGGTGGCAAAGCAATGATTAAGGCACACTTCTCATTTTTTAAAGAAAGATGTAGCTTAGCATTCATTATGTTGCTTGAGAAAGAGAAGGATTTAGTTAAATTCATAGACACAGTTATACATGAAAAATTAAAAGAAATTCAAAGAGTTGTACCGATGAACACTCTTTGTTTTCTAATGTGGATCTTGGTCAGATCATCTTTGTTCCAGTACAGTGGGTGATTTTGATAACTGGGTCTTTCTTCCAGTAAAATGGATGGTTTTCATTTGTGAGAGTCTACCAGGTGGCTCAGTGGTAAAGAATCCACCTGCCAGTTCAGGAGACACAGTTTGATTCATGGGTCAGGAAGATCCCCTGGAGGGGGAAATGGCAACCCACTCTAGTATTCTTGCCTCTAAGATCCCACGGACCGAGGAGCCTGGAGGGCTACAGTCCATAGGGTGGCAAGAGTCAGACACAACTGAGCTGAGCACTCATAAAGAAAATAAATTGAACATTAGAGAAATAAGAAATATTAACTGGTATACTTCTTGAAAGTGCCATTTTAATATTCTGAAGGTAAATTGAAAAATAAAAGGAAATTACAATGTTAATTTTGTAATATTGAGGTTTCCCTGGTAGTTCAGTTGGTAAAGAATCTGCTTGCAATGCAGGATACCCTGGTTTGATTTCCTAAGGCTGGAAGATCCCCTGGAGAAGGGATAGGCTTCCCACTCCAGATTCTTGGGCTTCCCTGGTGGCCCAGTTACAAACTATTAATTTTGTAATATTATGTCACATTTTTCTTGTAATATACTAATAGTTCACATTCACAGTTCATATTCACTTCCAATGCTCTCTGTATTTAGTTTTCTTCATAGAAAATTCCAGTAACTTGTGAATTGTAATGACTTTGCTTAAAAGATACTTACTTGTTTGAGGAACATTAGTTGGGCTTGTAGTAAAAATATTCTGAGTCAAAGAATAATATACTGTAATTTTCCAGCTTCCACCAAGTTGAATTTGGTACTTTTTGTGCAAGTGCAGGTATTAGGAGTTCCCATCGGATCTCTCCATTTCTGAAAGTTAGTATAAACAAGTATTTGAAAGTTTAACTCTGGATTATCTGTAAATATGAATAATTAAGAGTTGACTGTATTAACCTTGTGTAACATGATTCATCCTCATATCCAGAATTTATGCTAGTGGGGAAAATCCCAGTGATATTAGAATAAAGTTGTCAGAGAGATCCTCTGAAAATTTGGGATTTAATGAATGTGGAAATGTAATTCACTTTCCACCCTTTTGATTGCTTGGGATCTCTGTAGAAGCTTAGCTTTCTAGACTGTGTCCTTTTGTCACAGCCTACAGTTTCATTTCTGAACTATCATGTTTTGAACTTGGTGTAATGGTATTTGGGATTTTGGACGTCTTGGTCTTGAGTAATTTGATGGCTTATCCCAGGCACAGTGACTATTAATTGAAACCGTATGTCTTAGATCTCTAAAATTCTACCACCAGCCATGCAGCTTTCTATTAATAGCTTACTAAATTCTTTGGAAGTTGAGTTGCTAAACTATTGAAAGAAAATTAAGCTTTATGTGTTTTTTGGTTGGGTTTATGTGTGAAAAGGGGGATAATGCTCCATTTGAAATCTGTTTCCCAGTTCTCTTGACTGGTGATGCAGGCATCTCCTTTAGTTTGTTGCGCAGTAATTGTCTAGGACTCAAATTCTGCCTCTGCCAACAGTCCCATTGTTTTTCTCAGTCACTGCCAAATGAAATTGACTGTGCCCCCAAAACCATTTTGACAATTAAGGATTGTATTTGAGAGCCACGGAGAAATTGACTGTTGTCATCTTAGTTACTTATATAAACAACAAAATGTTTTGTTTTCTAAACCTTGCTAGATACTTGTTAGTTTTTCTGTATAAATCAAGAGAGTTCCATGTTTCTCTGTGATTTTTAACTTGTATCTTAAAAAACAAAACAAAACCACTATTCGTTATATTCATGTACATATTAATTATGCTCAGTCTACTGTTTAATTGTTAGTCTTCAAATTGTAAAAAATGCTATTAGGGGACACTCTGTTTAACAATGGTTCTACTTACTCTTTGGCCACAAAGGTAATTGAAGTTTGTGTTTCTCTCTGGTTGTTGCCCTGGCAAAGGCTGATATGATTTTCATTTATGTTATAATCTTACCTAGAATTTTAAAACTTCCAAAGAGTGCAGGAAAACATAGTAACACAGTTCTGCAGTGTGGGTTCATTTGCAGGTTCATTTATGCCAATGGTAAAATGCTTAGTCCTGGTAATAAAATATTTATAGAGTACATAAAAGCTTTCTTCGATTTTTTTATTGCCCAGAAAATAAACAGTATAGAAGGAAAAGTGAAGAGCACAAGAGAATGTTTATTCTGATGTGTAGTTTTTCATTTTTCACCTTATGCAGTAACCTCACTTGTAGAGATATTTGAATTTTTGTCAGTTTTCCTTCAGATTTGGTGGCATACAAGCTGGAGGTGGCAAGCCACGTAAACAAATGCACTGTAACAGAGAAAGGGCAGAACTTCCTCCAGGAAGGAGAAGCAGGGCACCAGGCAGCAGGGTTGGGATTCCTGCTTGTCACCGTCACTGTGTCCTTTGGCAAATCAGCATCTCTAGGGCCCTGTTTCATTTTCAATGGAATTAGACTCATCCAGTTATTTCAAATCCTAAAAGATGATGCTGTGAAAGTGCTGCACTCAATATGTCAGCAAATTTGGAAAACTCAGCAGTGGCCACAGGATTGGAAAAGATCGGTTTTCATTCCAATCCCTAAGGAAGGCAATGCCAAAGAATGCTCAAACTAGTACACAATTGCACTCATCTCACACACTAGTAAAGTAATGCTCAAAATTCTCCAAGCCAGGCTTCAGCAATATGTGAACTGTGAACTTATAGATGTTCAAGCTGGTTTTAGAAAAGGCAGAGGAACCAGAGATCAAATAGCCAACATCTGCTGGATCATCGAAAAAGCAGGAGAGTTCCAGAAAAACATCTATTTCTGGTTTATTGACTATGGCAAAGCCTTTAACTGTGTGGATCACGATAAACTGTGGAAAATTCTGAAAGAGGTGGGAGTACCAGACCACCTGACCTGCCTCTTGAGAAATCTGTGTGTAGGTCAGGAAGCAACAGTTAGAACTGGACATGAAACAACAGATTGGTTTCAAAGAGGAAAAGGAGTACGTCAAGGCTATATATTTTCACCCTGCTTATTTAACTTGACCAGGTTGGTCATAACTTGGAAAAGACTCTGATGCTGGGAGGGATTGGGGGCAGGAGGAGAAGGGGACGACCAAGGATGAGATGGCTGGATGGCATCACAGACTCGATGGACATGAGTCTGAGTGAACTCCGGAATGGTGATGGATAGGGAGGCCTGGCGTGCTGCGATTCATGGGGTCTCAAAGAGTCGGACACGACTGAGCGACTGAACTGAACTGAACTATTTAACTTATATGCAGAGTACATCATGAGAAACGCTGGGCTGGAGGAAGCACAAGCTGGAATCAAGATTGCTGGGAGAAATATCAATAACCTCAGATATGCAGATAACACCACCCTTATAGCAGAAAGTGAAGAGGAACTAAAGAGCCTCTTGATGAAAGTGAAAGAAGAGAGTGAAAAAGTTGGCTTAACGCTCAACATTCAGAAAACTAAGATCATGGCATCCGGTCCTGTCACTTCATGGCAAATAGATGTGGAAACAGTGACAGACTTTATTTTGGGGGGCTCCAAAATCACTCAGATGGTGATTGCAGCCATGAAATGAAAAGACACTACTCCCTGAAAGGAAAGTTATGGCCAACCTGGACAGAATATTGAAAAGCAGACAAACGTTACTTTGTCAACAAAGGTCCATCTAGTTAAGGCTATGGTTTTTCCAGTAGTCATGTATGGATGTGAAAGTTGGACTATGAAGAAGGCTGAGTGCTGAAGAATTGATGCTTTTGAATTGAGGTGTTGGAGAAGACTCTTGAGAGTCCCTTGGACTGCAAGGAGATCTGACCAGTCCATCCTAAAGACCAGTCCTGAGTCTGTCTCTTATACACATCTAGATGTGTATAAGAGACAGAATCAAGAGAGTTCCATGTTTCTCTGTGATTTTTAACTTGTATCTTAAAAAACAAAACAAAACCACTATTCGTTATATTCATGTACATATTAATTATGCTCAGTCTACTGTTTAATTGTTAGTCTTCAAATTGTAAAAAATGCTATTAGGGGACACTCTGTTTAACAATGGTTCTACTTACTCTTTGGCCACAAAGGTAATTGAAGTTTGTGTTTCTCTCTGGTTGTTGCCCTGGCAAAGGCTGATATGATTTTCATTTATGTTATAATCTTACCTAGAATTTTAAAACTTCCAAAGAGTGCAGGAAAACATAGTAACACAGTTCTGCAGTGTGGGTTCATTTGCAGGTTCATTTATGCCAATGGTAAAATGCTTAGTCCTGGTAATAAAATATTTATAGAGTACATAAAAGCTTTCTTCGATTTTTTTATTGCCCAGAAAATAAACAGTATAGAAGGAAAAGTGAAGAGCACAAGAGAATGTTTATTCTGATGTGTAGTTTTTCATTTTTCACCTTATGCAGTAACCTCACTTGTAGAGATATTTGAATTTTTGTCAGTTTTCCTTCAGATTTTGTGGCATACAAGCTGGAGGTGGCAAGCCACGTAAACAAATGCACTGTAACAGAGAAAGGGCAGAACTTCCTCCAGGAAGGAGAAGCAGGGCACCAGGCAGCAGGGTTGGGATTCCTGCTTGTCACCGTCACTGTGTCCTTTGGCAAATCAGCATCTCTAGGGCCCTGTTTCATTTTCAGTGGAATTAGACTCATCCAGTTATTTCAAATGCTAAAAGATGATGCTGTGAAAGTGCTGCACTCAATATGCCAGCAAATTTGGAAAACTCAGCAGTGGCCACAGGACTGGAAAAGGTCAGTTTTCATTCCAATCCCAAAGAAAGACAATGCCAAAGAATGCTCAAACTACTGCACAATTGCACTCATCTCTCATGCTAGTAAAGTAATGCTCAAAATTCTCCAAGCCAGGCTTCAGCAATATGTGAACTGTGAACTTTCAGATGTTCAAGAGGATTTTAGAAAAAGCAGAGGAATCAGAGATCAAGTTGCCAACATCTGCTGGATCATAAAAAAAGCAAAAGAGTTCCAGAAAAACATCTATTTCTGCTTTATTGACAACGCCAAAGCCTTTGACTGTGTGGATCACAATAAACTGGAAAATTCTGAAAGAGATGGGCATACCAGACCACCTGACCTGCTTCTTGAGAAACCTATATACAGGTCAGGAAGCAACAGTTAGAACTGGAACAACACACTGGTTCCAAATAGGAAAAGGATTACGTCAAGGCTGTATATTGTCACCCTGCTTATTTAATTCTGTACATGCTTTGCAATATTCTGCCACTTAATAGGTTCTCAGTCCATATCTAGTGGCTGATTATAATTTGAGTTCAGTGTTAATTAGTCACTGAGCTCCAAAATGTAACTTAAATAGTTCTAATTACATTATTGAGTTAGTGTAGTGCTGGGGTCCAGCCTCAGCAGAGTCCAGGGATACCCTCAGGATGAACGGTATCGGTGAACGAAAGAATGACACAGGGAGACCAAGCTTCAGTGAGTGAGGCCTGTAACTTTATTTTCAAAAGGAGCTTTTATACCCTGAGTTGTACGTAGAGCAAAGCGAAAGATGAAGAGTCACGCAGAGTCAGCTCAACATTCCATCAGTTTTACCCTTTATCAAAACCAGGTCTTTTCCTGCATACCATTTCATAAACAAGGGTCTTACGTTTCGTACATTATCTTCTGCCCTGGAGGCATGTTGACATTTTATGACTCTTTTTTGATAAAGGTTGGTCAACCAGAAAACTCATTTTCCCTTGAAGTGTTTTTTCTTAAATTCCTGAATCTGCGTCACCCTTAGAATACTTAAACAGAGCTACATTTTTATAGAGCAAAGGGCAGTGGATTACAACAAATAAATAACTTATTAACTCAAGGTCTAATGTTGCTAATGCCAAGGCTACTACTTGTTTTTCCTATATTCTAATTATATGCACTCCCAGGTACACAATGAATAACGGATATGGGAACTTGGTAGCAAACATTGGCTCAACAATGAAACCCCTCACCAGTATTATTGTAATAAAACTTTTTCACCCCTCGAAGGGCTCTATATTTTTAGAATGCTAATGCTTATGCATATGTGTAGTTGCAAGAGTCTGGATAAACCTGCCAAGCAAGCTAGAATGCCAACGGGGGGAGGGGGGCGGGTCTGAATTGAAATACTCCTTTCATGCCCAGCAGACTTATCGACTAGAGCCCTAAGTCGATTTTTTCCAGAGAAAGGCTGTCGGGGATAGCCCCCTGTTAATGTCAGAAGAGTTGGTGAAAGGCATAATATAGTAAACAGTAGACAGACAGATTTTGGTTTGGGGTAGATGCTCGAGCAGGTCCAGGGAGTCCCTCGAGTCCTGATCCACCTTGCCTGTCAGGTCTCCTCCACATAACCTTGTCATGGGTGGGATCTCCCGTGCTGGCTCCCGGCAGTGTAGAATAAACATCTTGAATTCCAGGACCATTCTGTACTTTAAATTGTTGCTGTGCCAACTTTTTTTTAAGGTTATAAGTTTCTAATTGTGCTTTAAAAACATTTTTGTTGTACCTGCTTTTAAGTGTACAGTTCAGTAGTGCTCAACATATTCACCTCCTCGTGCAACAAATCTCCAGAACTTATTTCATCTTTTTTCATCTTGCAAAATTGAACTGCATACCCCTCAGCAGTAACTCCCTATTTCCCCTGCCTCAGCCCCTGGCAGCCAGCACTTTAATTTGTCTCTATGAATGCAACTACTTTAGATGCCTCACATAAGTAAAGCGTACAGTGCTTGTCTTTTTGTGTGTCTGGTTATCTCACTTAACAAAATGTCTTCAAGTTTCGTCCACGTTGCAGTAAAATATCAGCATTTTAATCTTTTAAAAAGCTGAACAATATTCCCTCATATATACACCACAACATTTTGTTTACCATTTTATTCACAGTGAACACTTGTGCTTCTTCCATCTTCTGCCTGTGATGAAGAATGCTGCTATGTATGTAGGTGTGCCAATACCTCTTGTAGTTACTGCTATCAAACTGAGGCAGGATATACATTCAAACATGTGATTACTGGATCATATAGTAATTTTTTTTTTAATTTTGGAGGAACCTGCAAAAAATTTTCTATAGTTCAGTTCAGTTCAGTTCAGTCACTCAGTCGTGTCTGACTCTTTGCAACCCCATGAATCGCAGCACGCCAGGCCTCCCTGTCCATCACCATCTCCCGGATTTCACTCAAACTCACGTCCACCGAGTCCGTGATGCCATCCAGCCATCTCATCCTCAGTCGTCCCCTTCTCCTCCTGGAGAAGGAACCTGCAAAAAATTTTCTATAGTACTTTTTACATTCCCATCAACAGTGCAAGAATGTTCCAATTTCTCCTAGTCAACATGTATACTTCCATACATACAACATACAAACATACATTTGTTTCTTTTGTATATCCATCCCGATAGTTCCAAAGTATTATCACATTTTTATTTTCATTTCACTAATGATTAGTGCTGTTGAGCGTATTTTCATGTTAGTTGTCAATGTGTATAAAATGTTTAGAGAAATAAGCATTTATATTTGGAGAAATATATATTCATAGCTTGAAGATTTTTCATTGAGTTTTTGTTGTTGCTGTCATTCAGTTGCTCAGTTGAGTCTGACTTTGCAACCTCATGGACTGCAGCACTCCAGGCCTCTCTATCCTTCACCATCTTCCAGAGTTTGCTCACACCCATATCCATTGAGTTGATAAATGCCATCCAACCATCTCATCCTTGGTTGCACCTATCTTCTCCTGCCCTCAGTATTTCCCAGCATCAGGGTCTTTTCCAGACAGTCAGCTCTTCATATCAGGTAGCAAAAGTATTGGAGCTTAGGCCATAGTATCAGTCCTTTCGATGAATATTCAGGTTTGATTTCCTTTAGGACTGACTAGTTTGATCTCCTTGCTGTCCAAGGGACTCTCAAGAGTCTTCTCCAACACCACAGTTCAAAAGCATCAATTCTTTGGCACTCTCACATCCATACATGACTAATGGAAAAATCATAGATTCAATTAGATGGACCTTTGTTGGGAAAGTTACATCTCTGCTTTTGAATATGCTCTCTAGGTTTTTCATAGCTTTGCTCTGAATTTCATGGCTGTAGTCACCATCCACAGTGATTTTGGAGTCCAAAAAAATAAAATCTATCACTGTTTCCATTGTTGCCTCAACTATTTGCCATGACATGATAAGATCTGGATGCCAAGATCTTAGATATTTTTAATATTGAGCTTTAAGCCAGCTTTTACACTCTCCTCTTTCACCTCATCAAGAGACTCTTTAGTTCATCTTCATTTTCTGTCATTAGGGTGGTGTCATCTGCATATCTGAGGTTGTTGATATTTCTCCCAGCAGTCTTGATTCCAGCTTGTGAGTTATCCAGCATGGCATATGGCATGATGTACTCCTGAGAGAGTTAAAACTTAAGCAGGTTGATAGGGAGTCCAAGGCCCCTTTAAGGTGAAGGTGAATATTTTTGCTCACATTCTTTTGCATTAATCATGTAGGCTGCCCAGGCAACAGTTTACCTTGCTCATGCTTTCATTAAGGCTTTTGCTGCAGTGTATCTTGCCCCAAAGAGCTGGCTTTTCTTTAGATATGGAGCTAATGAATGTGCAGCAGTAATGTATCTCAACCATGGGTATGGTTTTCGTTGTCTGTATGTGAATGATTATAACTGTAACAAATCTTGCCTGGGAACCTGTTTTCTCATATCCATCGCTTACACAGCAACAGTATATCTCACCCAGAAACATTCTGCCAGGAACCCATTCTCCTTGACAAATCTTGGATCAATGTTATTTGGGGATGTACCCTGTGGGAGAAGAATTCTGGTAAAACTTTTACAACCTTGTACAGTCTTGAAGTGTTCTTTTTATCTTCCTAGCAGCCAGCTGAAAATTATATACTGCCCTGCTAAAACTAGTGAGGGGGATGTACTCTTTCTTCCCCCTTCTGATGTCTATAGAAGCTTTTCTATTCTTTCACTTTAGTAAATTCTCTTCTGTACAAAGCTCTGAATGACTGAGACTGTGTCTTTTTGATCCCAGAGTGAAATTTTCTTTGAATACCATGAATTTGACACCAGCCGCCGTAAGATATCACTCTGAATATCAGTTAAATAAGCAGGATGACAATATACAGCTTTGACATACTCCTTTCCCAATTTTGAACCAGTTTGTCGTTCCATGTCTGGTTCGAACTATTGCTTCTTCAGCTGCATACAGATTTTCCAGGAGCCAGGTGAAGTAGTCTGGTATTCCCATCACTTTAAGAATTTTCCACAGTTTGTTGTGATCAGCACAGTCAAAGGCTTTAGCATAGTCATTGAAGCAGAAGTAGACTTTTTGGGGATTTCCCTTGCTTTTGGGGAATAGAGTCAAGGGAGTAGATATAGTAGAATGTGTGCCTGACAAACTATGGACAGAGGTTTGCAACATTGTACAAGAGGTGGTGACCAAAATTATCCCCAAGAAAAAGGATTGCATGAAAGCAAAGTGATTGTCTGAGGAGGCCTTACAAATAGCTGAGAAAAGAAGGAAAACAAAAGGAAAGAAGAAAGGGAAGGATATACCCAGCTGAATGCAGAGTTCCAGAGAATAGCAAGGAAAGATAAGAAAGCTTTCTTAATGAACAATGCAAAGAAAAAGAGGGAAAAAAATAGAATGAGAATCACTAAAGGTCTCCTTAAGAAAACTGGAGATAACACAGGAACATTTCAAGCAAATATAGGCACAATAAAGGGGAAAAGAAAAAAAAAAAAAAAACGGCAAGGAACTAACAGAAGTATCAGAGATTAAGAAGAGGCGGCAAGAATACACAGAAGAACTATACAAAAAGGATCCTAGTGACCCAGATAACCACGATGGTGTGGTCACTCACCTAGAACCAGAAGTGTGAAGCCAACTGGGCCTTGGGAAGCATTACTACAAAGAAAACTACTTGAAGTGACGGAATTCCAGCTGAGCTACTGCAAATCCTAAAAGATGATGCTGTGAAAGTGCTTCACTCACTATGCCAGCAAATTTGGAAAAAGCAGTGGCCACAGAACTGGAAAAGGTCAGTTTCCATTTGCAAAGAAAAGGAATGCCATGAACATTGGGGTACACGATAAGAAAGCTGTGGTACCTGTACACAGTGGAGTATCACTCAGCCGTTAGAAAGAATACACTTGAATCAGTTCTAATGAGGTGGATGAAACTGGAGCCGATTCTACAGAGTGAAGTGAGCCAGAAAGAAAAACAGCAATACAGTATACTAACACACATATATGGAATTTAGAAAGATGGCAATGATAACCCTGTATGTGGGACAGCAAAAGAGACACAGATGTATAGAACAGACTTTGGGACTCTGAGGGAGAGGGCGAGGGTGGGATGATTTGGGAGAATAGCACTGAAACATGTATACTATCATGTAAGAAACTAATCGCCAGTCTAGGTTCTATACAGGATACAGGATGCTTGGGGCTGGTGCACTGGGATGACCCAGAGAGATGATATAGGGAGGGTGGTGGGAGGGAGGCTCAGGGTTGGGAACTCATGTACACCTGTGGTGGATTCATGTCAATGTATGGCAAAACCAATACAGTATTGTAAAGTAAAATAAATAAATAAAAATAAATAATAGTCACATACCAAAAAAAGAAAAAGAAAAGAAAAGAAATGCCAAACACAGTTCAACTTGCCATACAGTTGCATTCATTTCATATGCCAGCCAAATTACGCTCAAAATATGTCAAGCTAGGCTTCAACAGTATGTGAACCAAGAACTTCCAGATATACAAGCTGGATTTAGAAAAGGCAGAGGAACCAGAGATCAAACTGCCAACATATATTGGATCATAGAAAAAGCAAGGGAATCTCACATAGGAGTGATACAATGTTTGTTTCTCTGTCTGACTTTCTTTGCATTGGATGATAATCTCCAGGTCCATCCATGTTGCTGCAAATGGCATTATTTCATTGTTTTCCTGGCTGAGCAATACTCTATTGAACATATTTGCAAACCAGAAATATGCTTACAGATATCAAAACATAATTACCAAACAGAAAATGTGCAAGGCAGAGAAGTGATCAAACAGGAGTTTGGGGTTAGCATACAGAGACTACTGTGTATAAGAGAGATAAGCAAAAAGGATCTACTAGATAGCACGGGGAAATCTACCTAGTGGCCCATGATAGTCTAAATCAAAAAAGAATGTAAAAAAGAATGAGATTTTGCAAATAGTTGAGCAAAGAAGAGAAGCAAAAGGAAAGGGAGAAAGGGAAAGATATACCCCCACTTGAATGCAGAGTCTCGAGAATAGCAAGGAGAGATAAGAAGCCCTTCTTCTTAAATGAATTATGCAAAGAAATAGAGGAAAACAATAGAATGGGAAAGACAAGATCTCTTTAAGAAAATGAGATATCAAGGGAACATTTCATGCAATAATGGGCACAATAACAGACAAAAATGGTAAGGACCTAACAGAAGCAGAGGGGATTAAGAAGTGACAAGAATACACAAAAGTCTACAAAGAGATCTTAATGGCTAGGATAACCATGTTGGTGTGGTCACTCACCTAAAGCCGAACATCTTGGGGTGTGAAGTCAAGTGAGTCTTAGGAAGCATTTATACAAACAGTTCTAGTGGAGGTGGAATTCCAGCTGAGCTATATTAAATTTTGAAAGATGACACAGTTAAAGTGCTGCACTCAACATGTCAGCAAATCTGAAAAGCTCAGCAGTGGCCACAGGACGGGAAAAGGTCAGTTATCATTTCAATCCCCAAGAAGGGCAATATCAAAGAATGGTTTAACGATCCTACAACTCATTTCACATGCTAGCAAGGTTGTGTTCAAATTCTTCAAACTAGGCTTCAGCTATACATGAAATGAGAACTTCAGGATATACAAGCTGGATTTTGAAAAGGCAGAACCAGTGATCAAATTGGCAACGTTTGTTGGATCTCGGAGATAGCAAGGCAATTGCAGACAAACGTCTACTTCTGCTACATTGACTAAGCTGATGCCTTTGACAAACTGTGGAAAATTCTTAAAGAGATGGAAGTACCGCATCAACTTACCTGCCCCCTGAGAAACCTGCATGTGAATTAAGAAGGAACAGTTAGAACTCAACATGAGGCAACTGACTGGTTCAAAGTTGGGGAGGGAGTACAGGCTGTATATTGTCACACTGCTTATTTGACTTCTATGTGGAGTACGTCATGCAAAATGCCAGGCCGGTTGAAGAACAAGCTAGAATCAAGATTGCTGAGATCAACAGCCTCAGATATGCAGATGACACCACCCTCATGGCAGAATGTGAAGAGGAACTAAAGAACATCTTGATGAGGGTGGAAGAGGAGAGTGAAAAAGCGAGCTTAAAGCTCAACATTCAAAAGCTAAGAATATGGCATCTGGTTCCATCACTTCATAACAAAGAGAAGAGGGAAAAGTGGAAGCAACAACAGATTTTATTTTGAGCAAACATAAATATTTTATTTTGCTCAATCACTGTGGACAGTAACTGCAGCCGTGAAATTCAAAGACGCTTGCTCCTGGGAAGGAAAGCTGTGACAAACCTAGACAGCATATTAAAAACGGGGACATCACTTTGCCCATGATCGTCCATATAGCCAAATGTATGGCTTTTCCAGTAGACATGTATAGATGTGAGAGCTGGACTATAAAGAAACCTGAGTGCCGAAGAATTAATGCTTTTGAATTGTGGTGTTGGAGAAGACTCTTGAGAGTCCCTTGGACAGCAAGGAAATCAAACCAGTCAACCCCAGAGGAAATCGACCTGGAATATTCATTAAAAGGACTGATGCTGAAGCTGAAGGTTCAATACTTTGGCCACCTGATGTGAAGAGCCAGCTCACTGGAAAAGACCCTGATGCTGGGAAGATTGAAGACTAAAGGAGAAGGGGGCAGCAGGAGACGAGGTGGTTAAATAGCATCACCAACTCAGTGGACATGAATGTGAGCAAACTTCTTGAGATATAGGAGAACAGAGGAACCTTGGGTGGTACAGTTCATCAGGTAGAAAGAGTCAGACATGACTTGGCAACTGAACAGCAACAACATAACTGAATTACTTTGTTGTACTCTTGAAGCTAGCAAGCATGTAAATCAACTATACTTCAATAAAATCAAAATTCCAAAACAACAAAGCAAACCACCCAGTTAAAAATTGGCCGAGTGCCTAAATAAACCTTTAACGGAGGAGATATACAATGGCTAACACACACTTGAAAAGACTCTCAACGCCACTCATCCTCAGGGAAATGCAAATCAACAGCAAACTGAGATATCACTTCACACCTATTTGAACGATTATCATAAAAAAGTGAAGAATAGTGAGGATTGGTAAGAATGTGGAGAAAAGGAACCCTCAAGCACCATTGCTGGAACTGAAATTTGCTGTGGCCACTGTGGAGAACACTATGGCATGCTCCCCCTCTTACCATAACTGAAAGTAAGACATCTGTGAGATCTAGCAATTCCCCTTCTGCGTATTTCCCTGAAGAAAACAAAAACACTCTTTTGAAATGATATATGGCAAAGTAATATGTCTGCTTTTCAATATGCTATCTAGGCTGGTCATAACTTTCCTTCCAAGGAGTAAGCGTCTTTTAGTTTCATGGCGGCATCACCATCTGCAGTGATTTTGGAGCCCCCCAAAATAGTCTGACACTGTTTCCACTGTT
>SJYX01004341.1:175603-192625 GCA_006410675.1 Oreotragus oreotragus
ATGATTTTGGAGGCCCAAAAAATAAAGTCTGACACTGTTTCCACTGTTTCCCCATCTATTTCCCATGAAGTGATGGGACCGGATGCCATGATCTTTGTTTTCTGAATGTTGAGCCTTAAGCCAACTTTTTCGCTCTCCTCCTTCACTTTCATCAAGAGGCTTTTTAGCTCCTCCTCACTTTCTGCCATAAGGGTGGTGTCATCAGTATATCTCAGGTTATAATGGATATATTCTATATTGTACCTTTTGGGTTCAAAATATACCAAATAGTGAAAAAAAGTAAATACAATTAATTAGCTCATATAATTTCAAATATTTCTGATATGAAATAGTAACAATAAGTTATAGATTGTAGAGGATAACACTTTTCCAATTTTGGAAATTAAATTCATACTTTTGTTTACCCTCATTGTATTACCTTTTACGTATCTGTTACATAAATTTTAATATTTTCCTATTGTCCTCCTCTTCACTTATCTATTTCAGTAACTAAAGCAACAAAAAATTCAACCTCACACAGCTCTCCAAATTATGATCAAGGAAAGCTAAAGTCCATGGAGTTTTACCCCTCTAGCTGTTGGTAAAGAATCTGCCTGCAGTGCAGGAGACCTGGGTTCCATTCCTGGGTCAAGAAGATCACCTGGAGAAGGGAAATGCTGCCCACTGCAGGATTCTGGCATGGAGAATCCCATGGACAGAGGAGCCTGGCAGTGTATAGTCCATGGGATTGCAAGAGTCAGACACAACTTAGTGATTACACCACCACCATAGTCCACGGAATACTGCTGTTATTTCAAGGGGCGATCTTAAGCATGATAAGGAATACTAATTATGGCATTTTAATGATACAGAAACTTCAACACATCTTTAAAGGCAAGAGTAACTCTCGTTTATGCGAATGATGGCTAATGGTCACACGAGTGCTGAAGACAGCATTAAAAAGTGATTCAATGATAGAATCATTTTACTTCTGAATTGTATGTACAACATGAAATACTATTTACTGAAATATACTTTACACCAGAAAAAACAATGCATTATATTTTCCCAAGGATGACCTGAAATAATTTACAGATAACTTACTAAAGTCATGAAATCAATGAGTGACACAATAGAAATTTAAATCATATATTCTCACAACGAATATGCAAATTTAATGATTATTATTATCTTTCTCATTTATTAACTCTATATTCTTGATATGCCAACTGTTTCTTACATATTTTCCTTCATTTGCTGACTTCAAGAAATCTTAGTCAAGGTCATTATATCCATCTTATAGGTGAAACAATTGGGCCTCAAAGAAGTTGGTAAGTTACTATATACGTTTGAGTTGGAATTTAAACTCTGATTTGCTCAAGTGCAAACTGTGTGCGATCACTTCCCTGGCCAATACCTGAAACCTTCATTCTGTAAATAAACTGTGGGGAATTCCATGGTAGGTAGTTTTTTCTACACATTTCAGAGTAGGGGTTTCCCTGCCCAGGCTAAATATTAAAGGATGGTATGATGAAACAACCTTGAAGGTGCTAAAAGATCAAGATATAGCAAATGTATAGTGACCTGAACATAATGAAACTCTCCTTGGAAGGGGGATAAACAAAGCAACTGCGTATTATGAAACCATGAGAGATGCCTTATAGCACTTAGACACTTACTTAGAAAAGTATCTGAAATCATCTTTCTTGATTCCAGTTGTGTTAGTAGCATGATTAACCAGCCACCTTTCAACAAGAAGAAATGTATATAATTGAGTAATTAACTGAAAGACATTGGATAAAGGTAGGGTCAAGGGATTTATGCAATATATCATAAGAGACTGCCCTTATCACACTGTTATTCAGATGTTTATTTAGTTTGCTTATTTGTTTATTTCTTTTTTAGCTATTCATTTATTTGTCCAGTTTATTTATTTTTTGAATTAAAATAAATAGACGGTGAAGTTCTGCCTTATGTGAAGGGAGATACGGCCTGGAAAAAATAAATAAAGCTTTCTCTTGATTTTCATGATTAAACAGCTCATAAATCAGGCAAGCAAAATCTATAACATGTGCCTCCATTATTCTATATAACTGACTAATCCTATAGTCTTTCATCATCCTCTTTCTTGTGCTGTCCACTCAGTTGCTCAGTCATGTCTGACTCTCTACAGCCCCATGGACTGTAGCCCGCCAGGCTCCTCTGTCTATGGGGATTCTCCAGGAAATACTGCAGGGGTTGCAATGCCCTCCTTCAGGGGAATCCTCCCAACCCAGGAATTGAACCAGAGTCTCCTGCATTAAAGGCAGATTCTTTACCTGCTGAGCTACCAAGGAAGCCCTTTTTTCTTAAGATAATTTCTATCTATACTAACACATATATATGGAATTTAGAAAGATGGACAGCAAAAGAGACACAGATGTGTAGAGCGGACTTTTGGACTCTGAGGGAGAGGGAGAGGGAAGGAGTGGGATGATTTGGGAGAATAGCATTGAAATATGTACACTATCATGTAAGGAACGAATCGCCAGTCTATGTTCGATGCAGGATGCAGGATGCTTGGGGCTGGTGTATGGGGATGATCCGGAGGGATGATGTGGGGTGGGAGGTGGGAGGGGGGCTCATGTTTGGGAGTTCGTGTTAAAAAAAAAAAAAAGAGTCAGTGACCAAAACCATCTCCACAGAAAAGAAATGCAAGAAGCAAAGTGGTTGTCTGAGGAGGCTTTACAAATAACTGTAAAAAAGAAAGGTGACAGGCAAGCGGGAAAGGGAAAGATATACTCAACTGAATGCAGAGTTCTAGAAAAGAGCAAGGAGAGATAAGAAGGCTTTCTTAAATNTTCATGTACACCCGTGGCGGATTCATGTCAATGTATGCCAAAACCAATACAGTACCGTAAAGTAAAATAAAGTAAAAAATAAAAATAACAAAATAAACAACCCATTGCCCCCCCCCAAAAAAAATAAAAATAAAATGTCCTTCTGCATGAAAACCACTGTGGTAAAGATCTTATCACTTCTAACCACCAAAGTAGTTTCTTCATTCATCCAAATCTATTCTGTTGTGCAGCCAGATTAAACCACAGTAAGACAATACTTTCTTCATGTCATTCTCTTACATACACACATAGATACAACATCAATACAACCTCGTATTTTGACAGGAAAGGTTGTATTATTTAGCCTTAGTATTCAGGATAACTTTGAAGTTGTTTCTCTAAAGTCCCTGAATTTTCTATCTCCTGCTCTCCAATCATTGCAGTCAATAGGATTTTTTTTTTTTTTTTTTTTTTTAGTATATGAAAATCCACTTTCACCTCTTAGACTTGCTTCCACTGAGATTCCATTGCTCTTCACTTACTTGTATCTTACTTATTTCTTAGGATTCTACCACCCCCACCCCATCCCCATTCTCACATCCTTCACAGCTGTCTCCCTTCTCTCTCTGCTATTGTCTGTAACTTGAATTTCATATAGAGATATTTAGTTATAATTGAGTTGGACACGACTGAAGCGACTTAGCAGAAGCATCAGCAGCAGTATGGATTCATGTCATGTTCCTTTAGAAGGAACAGTCACTTTATTTTGTGGTCTCACTGGTTTCTGTTATCTCAAACATCGTTAACTGATTTCCTGGCTGTTGTGTCTGAACACAAACCTATATTAATATAAAATGTTGCCAAATGCTCTGAATGCCTAAGCTCTTCTGGGATTTCCCATATTTCCTGGTATCAATGGTGCTTAAAGGAATCAAATATCAGCATTCAAATCATGATGACAGTTGTCAGTCATGACTCTAATATGGTCAATAATTAAAAAGTAACGTAAAAATTATGCTACCTTGTAAAAACTTATTATATGAATGAATTACATTTGAGAGTTTCAAGTAATTTATTATAACTGTTCATGAGAGAATTATCAAGTGAATGAGAATATCATCATGCAGTATAAATATATGTTTATACTACTAAAGGTATCATTCTTTATTGGTCACTATATATTTTAAAATAAATACGGCTAGAAAGAATTTAAGTGTGTACCCACTCATGGACTTACCTAGGACATGAATCAGACAGGGCAAACAATGAACACGGTTGGCTTTTTTTCCATTACTCTGAATGAGAAGCCAGGTGAGAAATGCAGAGTTTTTTTAATTGAGTCTCGATGAGCTTAAACGTCTACATGAGAAATGTTCAGAATGGTAAAGGGAAACTTTGAATGACTTTTTGATATGCACACAGTTGTTGTTGTTGTTGTTGTTTTTTCCTAGCCAGATGAGTAGAGGTTATCTGACCTTAGCTTTTCTAGACAAGTCTCCCTCTAACATCTCTTCTTATCCATCCATTTTATCAGTGTTCACCTTTGGGGATTCTTTCTAAGTTTCTTCACAGAAATGCTTTAGTGATGCCTCATGTTGTTCCCTTGAACTGTGTGAAAAGCAGGAATCATACAAAATTCATGGAGATCCTAACAATGAGAGCTATGCTGGAAATAAGGGGTGAAGTTCCATAGATGAGATGTATCTATTTTATATCCATTCGGTGCCAGTTTCCTGATGATTACCTATAAATGGTTTTCTTTGTCACTGTCCTGATGTTCAACATACCTGTTTTCAAAAAGCAGAAATGTAACAGTGAGTATACTGTGCAATGGTCTGACCTCCTCATTTTAGAATGGACAGTGTATGACTAACAAGTAACTCCCACCCTGCTGCCTAAACACAAAAGGGTTTTATGTTTCAAGGGTACCAGCATTTAATTAGAAGCCATCTATTGTGAGTATTCTCCAGTTACCTGAATCTTATTGCTGTTACTGTTCACAAGAAAATGGCTACTAAAATGTTAGAACGTTTATCTGGGTCACAATTAAATGTTCAGGAGCAAGAGTTCAGAGAGTAAGTGGTGGTTTAGGTTATATAAGATCACATTTTTCATGCCTATAAGAATTTAGTCACTTGAAATTGAGGTTTTGATTTTTAAATGCTTACAAGAGAAAGGCTGGTTTTGGTGCTGGTTTTGGTGGTTGATGGCTTAGTTGCTAAGTTATGTCTGACTCTTGTGACCCCACAGACTGTAGCCTGATACGCTCCTTTGTCCATGGGATTCTCCACGAAAGAATCCTGGAGTGGGTTACCATTTCCTTCTCCAGGGGAGCTTTCTGACCCAGGAATCGAACCCAGGTCTCCTGCATTGCAGGCAGATTCCTTACCGACTGAGCTGTGAGGGAAGTCCAAAAATCAGGTATGAACTTTGAATTTGATTACTTTTTATGAAGTGAAAGTGAAAGTTGTTTAGTCCTGTCCGAATCTTTGCAACCCCATGGATTATACAGTCAATGGAATTCTCCGGGCCAGAAAACTGGGTGGGTAATCGTTCCCTTCTCCAGGGGATCTTCCCAACCCAGAGATCAAACCCAGTCTCCCGCATTGCAGACAGATTCTTTACCATCTGAGCCACCAGGGAAGCCTGGTAGTGCTTTTAAGCATTATTTTTTCTGCTGATTTGAGACAAGACATTCTGTGGACTAAAATGTTATTTTTAATAGGCAAAAAGTTGAATTTTAAAATTTTATCAAAGTAACAATAGAGACTTTTCAATGAATAAAGACAGTAATTTTAATTGAAAGAAAAGTCCTACTTTTTGTGCTATTGGAGCAATAAAAAAATATAAAAGAAATCTTGGTAGTAAAATCACTCTTATTTATTTAACTTCTAGGATCCATTGAGTTATATAAAATGAACCCTTTACAAATTGTTCTTTGAAATGAGAAAGGTAATTTGGAAATATAAATCACTTGTTTTAAGGTAAATCACCACTTTAATTCTCCAGGGACATTTTATTCACCATTAATGTCTATACTATACCTCTGATTTTCTTCTATGATTTCTAAAACGTTGTAACCTAACTGAAAGTGGGCTCCCTCAAACAGTAATGAATTTTTTAGATAACATATTATGACATGCACTCTTTACCTGATGATTCACTCAATATAATCTTAATGGATGTATAAAGTGGAGTCCATGCTGTCCAAACATCTGTGTGTGAAAATGAATAGGCCAAGTATATTGTATTAATTAAGCAGGGGGCCTGGATCTCAGTTGTGCATTGGAAATTCCTGACTCTTGAGTTGAAGCAAGTTACTTAATTTCCTAGAGATCTGTATTTCATTTATTACCTGGTTGTAGTAAATATTTAAGTAAGATTATGCCTGGGAAATTGTAAGCAAAATATAAAGTGACTAATAACTGTTTTTATTATTTTCTGTGGTAAATGGTTAAAAAACCATGTGTGCTGTAGCACTTCCTATCTCAGGACATGTGATTAGTAGGGAGTTGTTTTCATTTCATTTATTTCCATTATTGCTAAATCCATAGAAGAAGGGGTCTTCAGTCTTGTTCACTGTGGTATCCACAAGGAACACGTGCTCAATAAATATTTATCAGATGAGTGAATAATTAGTTAATAAATTTAAAATATCCTCTCAAAGCACTATACATTAAAAGTAGACAATGAAGTGTACATTAAATGCAGAACAATATTAAATCTTTTAAAACACTGAGATAAAATTGGAAGCTTTTGCCTGAGCACAATTATTCACAATTAAGAAATATATATACATACTGGCCTATAGAATGAAAAACACAGGAGTAATTTCTGAGGCGTATTTGTTTTATAACATGATATAAGAAAAAGAAATGCAAAAAAGCAAAATGGCTGTCTGAGAAAGCCTTACAAATAACCGTGAAAAGAAGAAAAGTGAAAAGCAAAGGAGAAAAGGAAAGATATACCCACTTGAATGCAGAGTTCCAAAGATTAGCAAGGAGAGATAAGAAAGCCTTCCTCAGTGATCAATGCAAAGAAATGGAGGAAAACAATAGAATGGGAAAAACTAGAGATCTCTTCAAGAAAATTAGAGATACCAAGGGAATATTTCATGCAAAGATGGGCTCGATAAAGGACAGAAATAGTATGGACCTAACAGAAGCAGAAGATATTAAGAAGAGGTGGCAAGAATACACAGAAAAACTGTACAAAAAAGATCTTCACGAACCAGATAATCACAAAGGTGTGATTTCTCCCACTCACCTAGACCCAGACATCCAGGAATATGAAGTTAAGTGGGCCTTAAAAGCATCATTATGAACAAAGCTAGTGGAGGTGATGGAATTCCAGTTGAGCTATTTCAAATTCTAAAAGATGATGCTGTGAAAGTGCTGCACTCAATATGCCAGCAAATTTGGAACACTCAGCAGGGGCCACAGGACTGGAAAAGGTCAATTTTCATTCCAATCCCAAAGAAAGGTAATGCCAAAAAATGCTCAAACTACCACACAATTGCACTCATCTCACATGCTAGTAAAGTAATGCTCAAAATTCTCCAAGCCAGGCTTGAGCAATATGTGGACCGTGAACTTCCAGTTGTTCAAGCTGGTTTTAGAAATGGCAGAGGAACCAGAGATCAAATTGCCAACATCTGCTAGATCATCGGAAAAGCAAGAGTGTTCCAGAAAAAAACATCTATTTCTGCTTTATTCACTAGGCCAAAGCCTTTGACCTGTCTCTTATACACATCTAGATGTGTATAAGAGACAGGATGTGAGTTGGACTGTGAAGAANGATCACAATAAACTGTGGAAAATTCTGAAAGATATGGGAATACCAGACCACCTGACCCGCCTCTTGAGAAACCTGTATGCAGGTCAGGAAGCAACAGTTAGAACTGGACATGGAGCAACAGACTGGTTCCAAATAGGAAAAGGAGTACGTCAAGGCTGTATATTGTCACCCTGCTTATTTAACTTATATGCAGAGTACATCATGAGAAACGTTGGGCTGGAAGAAGCACAAGCTGGAATCAAGATTGCTGGGAGAAATATCAATAACCTCAGATATGCAGATGACACCACCTTTATGGCATAAAGTGAAGAAGAACTAAAGAGCCTCTTGATGAAAATGAAAGAAGAGAGCAAAAAAGTTGGCTTAAGGCTCAACATTCAGTAAACTAAGTTCATGGCATCTGGTCTCATCACTTCATGGCAAATAGATGGGGAAAAAGTGGAAACAATGGCTGAATTTATTTTTCTGGGCTGCAAAATCACTGCAGATGGTGATTGCAGCCATGAAATTAAAAGATGCTTACTCCTTGGAAGGAAAGTTATGACCAACCTAGACAGCATATTAAAAAGCAGAGACATTACTTTGCCAACAAAGGTCCGTCAAGCCTTCTATGGTTTTTCCAGTGGTCATGTATGGATGTGAGAGTTGTACTATAAAGAAACTTGAGTACAGAGGAATTGATGCTTTTGATCTGTGGTGTTGGAGATGACTCTTGAGAGCCCCTTCGACTGCAAGGAGATCCAACCAGTCCATCCTAAAGGAGATCAGTCATGGGTGTTCATTGGAGGGATTGATGTTGAAGCTGAGACTCTAATACTTTGGCCACTTGATGCAGAGAGCTGAATCATCTGAAAAGATCCTGATGCTGGAAAGATTGAGGGCAGGAGGAGAAGGGGACGACAGAGGACGAGATGGTTGGATGGCATCAGCGACACAATGGACATGGGTTTTGGTAAATTCTGGGAGTTGGTGAAGGACAGGGAGTCCTGCCATGCTGTGGTTCATGGGGTCACAAAGAGTCAGACACAACTGAGAAACTGAACTGAACTGATAGAATTAAAGACTAGAAAGAGTCAGACTTTCTACCTCAAGTTCCTGTGCCCTTCACAGTGCAACTAATTAACCACCATCAGTAAGTTTAACCCCTTACTAGGCTATGAGACCAGTTTTGTTCCTAGGCCAATGCCATCCAAGTGGCCTTAAGCTACCCTGTAAACTTGAAATCACTACCAATTTGACCATAGCACCTAGTTTTCCCCAGAATTCCTAATTCTTTAAGGATTTGACTACTTGAGGCATAACAATTAAGAAAACAAGAAGTTCATTTGAGGGGCTTTATCTAGATACTGGGATCACACTTCATTTTCCCCCTTTTGAAAATTTGTGGTCTTGTCTCTCCCAGAAGGCTGGTTTACAGCTAACTTTGGATTTGTAATCTAGAATAACTTTCTCATGATAAGGAAGTGAGCATTATTCCCACAGCATGATTAATACCTTTGATAGAACTCTATTAGAGTTTTTGGTCTTATACCTATAATCTGGGGCTTCCCAGGTGACTCAGTGGTAAAGAATCTTCCTGACAACGCAAAAGATGTGGTTTGATCTCTGGGTCAGGAGGATTTCCTGGAGAAGGAAATGGCAACCCACTGTAGCATTCTTGCCTGGGAAATCTCATGCACAGAGGAACATGGCGGACCCCAGTCCATGGAGTCACAAAGAGCTGGGCACAATTTAGTGATTGAATAATAACTTGTAATCTACAATAAATTAATTAGGAAAAATATTTAATGGGTCTAAAAATGAAGATATATAGGTGTAAGAGATGGTCATTAAAAGACTATAATTTGGCAACTAATTTCACAGGGGAGCTGAAGTACCTACAAATGTCAAATGTGTTGTTAGGGACTAGCATTCAATAATTTGAAGGAAGGCATTCACTCTTAAAAGTAGAAAAAAGCAGAAACCCCACATTCCTCTGAAATTATCAGATGTGACTTACATACATTTTCACATTTATGATAGCCATGTCTAATCTGTTGTGTCTGAGGTGTTCTATAAAAGTGGGGAGAGTCAAATGTAGACCATCCTATCTTTGAGGGGAGGTGTACCCATTGCTGCAGAGCTTTCCGTTGAAAGAAGGGGAACTTCACTCTGTTTACTAGGGCAATGTAACATAGAAATGAGCTTTTTTCTTCCTTCCAATCCTCTCACTTTCTCCTCTCTGAAAGGGAAGCCGTATTTTTTCTCCCCCTCCAGGGGAGAAGTTATGATGTTAGGATGAGAACCAGACATCCATTAGGCCATGTTAATCAATGAAAAGTTTCCTCTACACACACACACACACACACACACACACAATGCAAAACAATACACACAACAACAAGAACCTTCTCTGGAAATCTCTGTTCTTCCAAGAAGGGCTGAATTATCCATTAAGCAGTAGTTGCATTGTCTAGGGCGTACAGGACTTCTAGGGGCCCACAAAAAATCTTTTGATTTCTCTTAAAATTGGAAGAAAATAATGAATTTTAAGCTGAAGGAAATAGTCTAACACACAGTACAGTACATTTCCTAGAGTAGGAGATGGCAGCCTGCTGTAGTATTCTTGCCTGGAAAATTCCATCAACAGAAAGCCTGGTGGGCTACAGTTCATGATTTTGCAAAAGAGTGGGACAAGACTGAGCACATGAGCACATAGTATATTTATTTATATTTATGTAATAAATAAATGGCAGTCATATGTTGCCATAAAGGCAATCTGTCTAGAGTCCATGGAAGTCACAAGGCAACTCTGATTCCAGGTTTGTGAAGCAGGCAAAGATTTTCCAAATGGCCAGGTGAGCAAATCCCTAATCCCACAAATCCAATGGCAGGTTAGATTCAGGAGTAAGCAGCTGATAATTTCATTTTGGCCTCAAATCCTAGCCATTGGGGCTTCCCTGGTGGCTCAGCAGTAAAGGATCCACCTGCAATGCAGGGTTCTGGTGGGTTCAATCCCTGAGTCAGGAGGATCCCTGGGGGAGGGCATAGCAACCCACTCCAATTTTATTACTGGGAAAATACCATGAACAGAGGAACCTGGTGGGCTACATTTCATAGGATTGCAAAGAGTCAGAACCCACTCCAGCATTCTTGCCTGGACAATCCCATGGACGGAGGAGCCTGGTTGGTTCTGGTGGGTTCAATCCCTGAGTCAGGAAGATCCCTGGGGGAGGGCATAGCAACCCACTCCAATTTTATTACTGGGAAAATACCATGAACAGAGGAACCTGGTGGGCTACATTTCATAGGATTGCAAAGAGTCAGAACCCACTCCAGCATTCTTGCCTGGACAATCCCATGGACGGAGGAGCCTGGTAGGCTGTAGTCCATGAGGTCGCTAAGAGTTGGACACGACTGAGTGACTTCACTTTCACTTTTCACTTTCATCATTGGAGAAGGAAATGGCAACCCACTCCAGTGTTCTTGGAAAGCAAGGGGGAAGGCGATGGCAACCCACTCCAGTACTCTGGCCTGGAAAATCCCATGGATGGAGGAGCCTGGCAGGCTGCAGTCCATGGTGTTGCTAAGAGTCAGACATGACGGAGTGACTTCACTTTCCCTTTTCTCTTTCATGCATTGGAGAAGGAAATGGCAGCCCACTTCAGTGTTCATGCCTGGAGAATCCCAGAGATTGTAGAGCCTGGTGGGCTGCCGCCTCTGGGGTCGCACAGAGTCGGACACGACTGAAGTGACTTAGCAGCAGCAGCAGCAGCAGGAAAGCAAGGAGATCAAATCAGTCAGTCTTAAAGGAAATCAACCCTGAATACTCTTTAAGAGAATGATGTTGAAGTTGAAGCTCTAATACTCTGGCCTCCTAGTATGAAAAACTGACTCATTGGAAAAGACCTTTGATGCTGGGGAAGATGGGAGGCAGAAGAAGAGGGCAATGGAGGATGAGATGGTTAGATGGCATCACTAATTCAATGGACATGAATTTGGGCAAACTCTGGGAGATGATGAGAGGCAGGGAAGCCTTGCGGGCTGCAGTCCATGGGGTCCTGAAGAGTTGAACACAACTTGGTAACTGAACAACAACAAATAATAATAATGTGACATTATGGTGTCTTCAGTTCTGGCCAGATCAAGGATTACAGTCGGTGTGAATGGATTCTAGATCTAATTCTACTTTCTCCTAGAAACCAGGATACTAAAGCCATGGAGTAAATCCATGACAAAACGTCCCTCTTTCTTCCCTACATCATCCCTCACAAATATGTGCAAACATATAACATGGGATTGGAATAGAGACACAAAACTGAGAAGCAGCCAGCTGAAGACCGATGAAAGGGAAGTCAAAGTCTGCTGGTTAACCAAGGGACAAATAAAATATTTTTCTTAAAATAGAAAATGGCAGGTGTTCATTAGGGTAATTAAGAGAAGCAGTGTCCTCTTAAAAATTCATCTGATTCAAAAATAAAACAATTAATGTGAAACCTGATTGTACACAAGAATTTTAAATAATGTTATGCTTCATAATAATGACCCGGCAAACAATAACATTCTTGCATAGATTCCCATGTAACAACAACGTAGTATCTAAAGTAAAGGCAGGGAAGACATGGTCTGCATGACACAAGAAGAGAAATCTAGACCAGAGGGACAGTACCCTTAGCCATATCTGGCTAAATGCCTAGAAATGTGAAGTTAGAAATTAATGTGAAAACCATTTAGAAATTAATGTGAAAAAATTAATGTGAATACTTCCCTAGACCAGTGGTTAAGACTCTTAGCTTCCACTATAGGAGGCACAGATTTGATCCTTCATCAGTGAAGTAAGATCCCGTATGCCTCAGGCCACAGCTGAAAAATAAACAAAAAACCACTAAAGGATACCTAAAGCCTGTGATATAGCTATTATGCCTATTTTACTACTGTATTAATAGAAGTCTCAATAATTTGGTGCTAATCATTGTTGTTTTTTTGTGTGAAGCCTAGAATTAATAATATGACAACCTGAAGTTTGAGTCACAGAATTTTACCAATCACAAAGAAAACATAAAGAAAACAAAAATCTCACTTTAGCAGTCTTTCAAGAATAATTTAAATGAGAAATAAATGCATGTTCTTTTTATTTGTTCCTTCAGTTCCTGACTGGAAAATGTATCATGCAAACTATTATAAATGACTGTCATGGCACACACACACACATAACGGTTTCATGTAGATTTTAGTCAGAACATATATCTATGCATAGGGGCAGTTGGCCTTTGACCTCTGGAGTCAATAACTCATTCTCGGATTGTATTGTAATTAACTACTGTTGCCCTGCTAAAGTAGCAAAACAGAATAAAGATTCAACAAAAACTTGGTAAATAGTTGAATACTGAATAGCTTCCATTGTCTAATATGATCATTAGAAAAGTTAGTTTGTTACTACCTGAAAATTTTGCCAAAAAAAAAAAAAATATCTTGCCTGTGTAACTAGACTTTTCTTTTCCAGGTACAATTCTGAACGTAATACTTACAGTATTAACCTGTTAACTACCAACTTGTTGAAATCCAGAGCAATTCTAATAGTTTGTCATTAATAACCACTTAGATTTTCTAAGTAAATGATATTATCTTCAAATGATGACACATTTTAAAAATTCTTTTTAAAATTCCATGTCTCTGATATATGAGTGCAATTCTAGAGGTACCTTTCATATTTATAATCGTGGAAAATTTGTAATTTTTGTGACAAATGTTAAGCCAGTGAGAGTAGCATGTTTGAGCAAAGAACCAACTTTTCTAGTAAGGTATGTCCAGTTTGGAGTGGGGAGTCAGATATGCATGATTGTGGGTCTGATGTATTTTATTAATCTTGACATGTTGTTTCTACCATTTGTAGTTTTATAGTCTTCTTCTGAAGTATTTTTATTTGTGAACTTTTAATTTTCACTAATACCCTTGAATTTGAGTGTAGAGTCTGTTTTGCTTTCCTGAGCAATCCCAGAAACCTTAATGAGATCAACTTTAATATTGTGGATGTTAAAAGTACTGGATAAATGTAATTGAGTGCAACTGAGTTGAAATTTAAATGGTTTAGTAGAGGATATGAAGCAGTGCATCATATTAGCTAAGGCCAGACCATTTTCTTAAATCAAGTTCATCTCCAAAGCTCCCTCATTATTTTCTTTTCCTGAAGCGCCCTTTGCAAGAGATAAAGAGGAGCTAGTGAACCCTTAACAGTCAAAAGACAAGCTTCAGCATCAGGAATGATAAGCTTATTCACCTGAGCAAGCTTTGTGAACCAGCAGCACTCAACCTATCAGCAATTCTATAGATTAGAAATACCTCTTTCTGCTAACAAAAAAGGAGACAGGCCACCAGAGCTCCTGGCACAAGCATTCCTATAATTATGTCCTTCCTTATTCTGGAAGCTTTTTCAGTTTAGCCTGTGATTTCATATACTTGTTTATTTTCAAATTCATTTGGTTGCAAAGCCTCACTATATGTGGTGGCTCCAGCAGTGCCTAGGGAATTTAGGGATTGGGAATAATGAGATATTTTCCATGCATGAAGAAAAAAGAGTGCATTTTCAGTTCCAGCAACTATGCATGCTATACTCTATATTCACATTCTGTTCAGACCACAGTGTCTGTAGAGCAGTGCATTGGGCTATGCTCTTTTCAATTTGACAAACAGCAATTTGGTGCAGTTGGAACTTCTTATTAAGCTGTGGCATGTTAGGGAGTCCAGGGCTAATAGAATTCTCCTAAATGATTGGCTGAAGCATTTGTGTTAGCTTAATTGTACATTTGCCCTTTGACTAAAATTAGGGATTAAGTTTCCTCCCTGGGACCTTCATCTTAAGTTAGTAAGAAGTTAGACTGCACATTCTAATTAGATCTTTTCTATTTTATACTGCCATGGGGTTTTTACCTTGACAACAGCACACAATTCCATTATGTTCTCTTTTAGAAATGAGTTTCCCTTTCCTACTTTATTTAAGGCTGCCTCTGTCATATTAACAGTAGCTCATTGGTTGGGATTGTACAGTGGATAGGAGGGTGGCTAGCAGTTGAGTTGTGGGCATCCTGCCTAGCACCTTTCACATTCCCCTATTCATTATGTCAGCTTTAACAAGGCATGGCTGCATTCTAACAAAGACGATCCTCTGAGGATCTCAGTGCTGATCAGGTGGCTCATCAATGATGTGGCTGTATGCTTGATCCAGCTTTGTGGAATATTTCACACTTCTCAGCATCACCTGAAAACATCTTTAATTATAATATTTGTTAGTTTTTTTTCAAATGCCATTCTTGAACATAAATATCTGTTGCCATAGAATCTAAGAATATATGATGCAACAACATTAAAGGAATATATCTAACTAAAAAAAATCTCCAAAAAAATGCTCATGGCATTCAAAACCACAGAATATCATGTTCCTCTATAATATATATTTTTCATTGTGAACAATAGAGTCCTGATTATTGAGGTTTATTTGCAGAAACAGCACTCCTTTCCTCTTTTCTTTGTTATTCTATTTATTTTTTGTTGTTTTTGTTTTTCTGGATCCTTGGTAACCTATTCCCAGAAGAAAAAGGATAAAAGCCTTATTCTGCATTGAGTTATGATCTGCATGTTTACTAGCTCTTACAGTTCTCCAGCTGATCCTTTCTGGTACTTCAGGACTAAGTGGTAAGTCACCTGTACGTGTAACCAAGAAAACGATGCAATCTTTTGGAGCTGGCCAAGGTTTCCTGAATAATGGTTAGGTAAAATAAGGGGAATCATTGCCTTTTGAAGAAAAGGTCTTTTAAATTTCCAATTTGTAAAATGTGGAG
Organism: Oreotragus oreotragus; assembly: GCA_006410675.1. Classification (NCBI taxonomy): domain Eukaryota; kingdom Metazoa; phylum Chordata; class Mammalia; order Artiodactyla; family Bovidae; genus Oreotragus; species Oreotragus oreotragus. The sequence goes on from SJYX01004341.1 coordinate 191,013, forward strand.
ATGAGAAAACTAAGCTCTAAGAGTTTTGCTGAAACAGACATTAATGAACCTGTAATAATTTCTTTCCCTAAAGTGAGAATATCACACTAAGTTTTACTTCTCCTAGGAGACAGAAAGGAAACTGGCTGCAATCATAGAAGAAATAGGAAGATTCTGCTAAATTATTAATTACATTGTCCAGCTTATAACATCTTTTAAATTTGACTTTTTAAAATGCATGGATCTAGCCTATGTCTCATTTACTTTCCAGAGGTTTACTATGGCAATTTCTCCTCCATGGGAAGCAAATAAGTTTTACTTCTCCTAGGAAACAGAAAGGAAACTGGCTGCAATCATAGAAGAAATAGGAAGATTCTGCTAAATTATTAATTACATTGTCCAGCTTATAACATCTTTTAAATTTGACTTTTTAAAATGCATGGATCTAGCCTATGTCTCATTTACTTTCCAGAGGTTTACTATGGCAATTTCTCCTCCGTGGGAAGCAAAGTGAAATGCTTTAGTGCTGCTAAACCCTCTCAGCCTGTTCCCAAATGTAGAGCTTATCTTCCAACTAGGCTATGGAACCATTTGCCTTTTGTATTATAATAATCTATATAGAAAATTTTATATCTCTGAGTTTTAATAACTTGAGTTTATGACTGATATTCGAGACTCTAAAATAGATGCATTTTATGGCCTTCAAGCATAGTTATTATATAGCAAGATGAATACCAAAATCGAACACTTATCATACATTAAAATCAAACATAGTTGAAAGTACTTTAAATACTCAATACTCACTGGAATGAAAGTTATGAAGCAGTGGAAATTAAAAGTGCATTCCTTTGAATTGTTATTTGTGATTTTAGGGTAAGTCTCTCATGACTCCCTCACCCCCTTTTATATTAAATGAACTTGCAGTATATTGCTAATATATTAATGGAGGTCTCAAGAATTTCCAGTTGGTAAAATATTCATGCAGTACCACCTAGAACAAGACCATCCTTATGGAAAAGAAATGCAAAAAAGAAAAATGGCTGTCTGAGGATGCCTTACAAATAGCTGTGAAAAGAAGAGAAGCAAAAAGCAAAGGGGAAAAGGAAAGATATAAGCATCTGAACGCACAGTTCGAAAGAAGAGCAAGAAGAGGTAAGAAAGCCTTCTTCAGGGATCAATGCAAAGAAATAGAGGAAACCAACAGAATGGGAAAGACTAGAGATCTCTTCAAGAAAATTACAGATATCAAGGGAACATTTCATGCAAAGACAGGCTCGATAAAGGACAGAAATTGTATGGACCTAACAGAAGCAGAAGATATTAAGAAGAGGTGGCAAGAATACACAGAAGAACTGTACAAAAAGGATCTTCATGATCCGGATAATCACGATGGTGTGATCATTCACCTAGAGCTAGACATTCTGGAATGTGAAGTCAAGTGGGCCTTAGAAAGCATCACTACAAACAAAGCTAGTGGAGGTGATGGAATTCCAGTTGAGTTATTTCAAATCCTGAAGGATGATGCTGTGAAAGTGCTACACTCAATATGACAGCATATTTGGAAAACTCAGCAGTGGCCACAGGACTGGAAAAGGTCAGTTTTCATTCCAATCCCAAACAAAGGCAATGCCAAA
>SJYX01004341.1:194091-204729 GCA_006410675.1 Oreotragus oreotragus
GCTCCAAAATCACTGCAGATGGTGACTGCAGCCATGAAATTAAAAGACGCTTACTCCTTGGAAGAAAAGTTATGACCAACCTAGATAGCATATTCAAAAGCAGAGACATTACTTTGTCGACTAAGGTCCGTCTAGTCAAGAGTTTTCCAGTAGTCATGTATGGATGTGAGAGTTGGACTGTTAAGAAGGCTGAGCACAGAAGAATTGATGCTTTTGAACTGTGGTGTTGGAGAAGACTCTTGAGAGTCCCTTGGACTGCAAGGAGATCCAACCAGTCCATTCTGAAGGGGATCAACCCTGGGATTTCTTTGGAAGGAATGATGCTAAAGCTGAAACTCCAGTACTTTGGCCACCTCATGCGAAGAGTTGACTCATTGGAAAAGACTCTGATGCTGGGAGGGATTGGGGGCAGGAGAAGAAGGGAACGACCAAGGATGAGATGGCTGGATGGCATCACTGACTCCATGGACGCAAGTCTGGGTGAACTCTGGGTGTTGGTGATGGACAGGGAGGCCTGGCGTGCTGCGATTCATGGGGTCACAAAGAGTCGGACACGACTGAGTGACAGAAATGAACTGAACCACCTAGAACTACAATCTGCTCATACACAGTTTTGTACAATGCTTTCAAATCTATTCAAGAAACTACCATAGCATGTTGACTCTGACTTACATTGTAAAAGAAAAATAACCCAATATCTTCAATACTTTCAGTAATATGAAGTTTTGGTACTGGTATTTTTCCTTTTCAACTGTGAAATGAATATGAGACCTTATCCAATCTTTGCTAAATAACTACAGTCTCAAATAAATGTAATTATGATAGGAAAAAATGCCATTTAAGATTTTGTATTTTACTTCCAGTGTATTTATAATTACTCAAATAGTATACATACACAATGTCCTATTTTAAAAAGTCAGACCTTCTCAATAAAATGGAAGCTTTGTTAAGTCCTCTTGCAATCATATTCTCCTCCTTAGAGATAACAACTAACAGAGCCTAGATTTTACATGTCCTGACTTTAGTGTAGTAGTTTAAAAGCACATGTATATCTTTCTTCTTCTTCTTTTTTAAGAGTAGTTCAGTATCGAAATCAGGCAGTGTAAGTCTTTCTGGCTTATTTTCCTTTTTCAAAGTTGCTCTGAGTATATAATTTTAATTTCATTTCCACATGAGTTTTTAAATGAGATAAAAATTTTCAACTGCCTGCTGGAGTATGAATTGAAATTACATTTAATTTATAGATCAATTTGGGAATAACTGACATACAAACAATAGTCTTCCAATCAGTAAACACAATATAAATGTCTATCTTTTAAATTTCTTTGTGTATGAGTTTGCAGTTTTCAGTGTATTGGATATATTTGTAATTTGTCAGCTTTATATTTAATTATTTTGGGTTTTGTTCTTATTGTCAATGATGTTGACTGGATTACTTCCTTTAACAATTCTGATAGCAAAGATCTGTTGGTAATTAATTCTTTCCGTTTTTGTACATTTTATGTTTTTATTTTGCCTTAAATCTCAGAATGTGTTTTTGTTGAGCACACAGTGAGCCAGTTGACCTATATTTGCCTTTACTACTTTATAGATATATTTGCTTCATTGTTCATGACAACAAACCTTTGTTGCTGTCATTATTGTGTGTGTGTGTGTGTATGCACAGTCACTCAGTCATGTCTGACTTTGCAACCCCATAGACTCTCTCAACCCCATAGAGCCCACAAGGCTCCTCTGTCCATGGAATTTGTCAGGCAGGAATACTGGAGTGGGTTGCCATTTCCTCTTCCAGAGAATCTTCTGGACCCAAGTATCAAACTTGGGTCTCTTGTGTCTCCTGAATTGGCAGACAGATTGTTTACCAATGAGCCATCTGAGAAGCCACCTATCATTATTATAGATGCTATTAAATTTTTTATCACTTGTTTTAGGAAATTTATTTATGATGTGCATTGATGTGATTTTTTTGTATTTCTTGTTCTTGAGATTCTTTGAGCTTCCTAGAATTTTGAGTTTGTAGCTTTTATCAAATTAAAAAAAACATTATTTATTTAACAAAGCTTATTCTTATCTGAAATTCACATATGAAGCTATTCCACAGTTCACTGATGCTCTTTATCTTTCAACCTTTTTCCTTTGCGATTCATATTGGGTAGTTCCAATTTTTATGCATTAAAGTTCACCAATCTCTTTTTCTATCAAGAGTATAAGATGGCAGAGTAGAGGGACCTGCACTCAACTTCTCCTGTGAGAACTACAAAATTACAATTACAAATTCATTGCTAAACAAGCTTCACCAGGAGAATGTTGGATCCCACCAAGAAAAGATAGGCCACATCCAAGGGCAAAAGAGAAGCTCCAGCAAGATGGTAGGAAGGGTGAAATTGCATTTAGACTCAAACCCCACACCTGCCAGAGATGCTTGGGAAGCTCAAACAAAACCTTGTGTGCACCAGGAGACCCCACAGAGAGTGAACTAGACCTGCCTTTGAGTGTTTGAGTGTCTCTTGTGGAGGTAAGGGTCAGCAGTGGCCTGCTATAGGGACAGGGACTCTGGGTGCAGCAGATGTAACTGTGGCATAAGTCCTCTTGGAGGAGGTTGCCACCAACTCACCATAGAGCTGCCAGAACTTACACATGATTGGGGAAACAGACTCTTGGAGGGCACAAATAAAACCTTTTGAATACCAGAACCTAGGACAAAAAAGACGTGACCCCACAAGAGACTGGCCCAGACTTGCCTGTGAGGGTTCAGGAGTCTCTGGTGTAAGCTTCGGTCGGCAGTGGCCTGCTGCAGGGTCAGGGGAATTGAGTGCAGCAATGTGTGTACTGGACCTTTTGAATGAGGTTGCCATTATCTTCATTACCTCCACCATAGTTTGGCCTCAGGTCAAGCAACAGGGAGGGAACACAGCCCAGCCCATCAACAGAAAATTGGATTAAAGAGTTACTGAGCATGGCCCAACCCATCAGAACAAGACCCAGTTTGCTACTAAGTCAGTCTCTCCCATCAGGAAGCTTCCATAAGCCTCTTATCCTTCTCCATCAGAGGGTAGAAGAAAGAAAACCACAATCACAAAAAAACTAATCAAACTAATCACATGGACCAGGGGCGGCAACTGGGAAGAGCAACCCCATGTCCAAGGAGCGGTGGCTGTCGGGCACAGGAGGGCCTAGAGGAGCTGTCCCACGTTGAAGGTCAGGAAGGGCAGCAGTGAAGAGATACCCTTCGTCCAAGGAAAGGAGCAGCAGCTGTGCTTTGCTGGAGCAGCCATGAAGAGATACCCAACGCCCAAGTTAAGAGAAATCCAAGTAAGATGGTAGGTGTTGCAAGAGGGCATCAGAGGGCAGACACACTGAAACCATACTGGTGGAAAACTAGTCAATCTAATCACACTAGGACCACAGCCTTTTCTAACTCAATGAAACTAAGCCATGTCCGTGGGGCAAGCCAAGACGGGTGGGTCATGGTGGAGAGATCTGACAGAATGTGGTCCAAAGGAGAAGGGAATGGCAAATCACCTCAGTATTCTTGCTTTGAGAACCCCATGAACAGTAAAAGGCAAAATGATAGGATACTGAAAGAGGAACTCCCCAGGTCAGTAGGTGCCCAACACGCTACTGGAGATCAGTGGAGAAATAACTCTAGAAAGAAGGAAGGGATGGAGCCAAAACAGAAGCAATACCCGGCTGTGGATGTGACTGGTGATAGAAGCAAGGTCCGATGCTATAAAGAGCAATATTGCATAGGAACCTGGAATGTCAGGTCCATGAATCAAGGTAAATTGGAAGTGGTTAAACAAGAGATGGCAAGAGTGAACGTCAACATTCTAGGAATCAGCGAACTAAAATGGACTGGAATGGATGAATTTAACTCAGATGACCATTATATCTACTACTGCGGGCAGGAATCCCTCAGAAGAAATGGAGTAGCCATCATGGTCAACAAAAGAGTCCGAAATGCAGTACTTGGATGCAATCTCAAAAACGACAGAATGATCTCTGTTCGTTTCCAAGGCAAACCATTCAATATCACAGTTATCCAAGTCTATGCCCCAACCAGTAATGCTGAAGAAGCTGAAGTTGAACGGTTTTATGAAGACCTACAAGACCTTGTAGAACTAACACCCAAAAAAGATGTCCTTTTCATTATAGGGGACTGGAATGCTAAAGTAGGAAGTCAAGAAACACCTGGAGTAACAGGCAAATTTGGCCTTGGAATGCGGAATGAAGCAGGGCAAAGACTAATAGAGTTTTGCCAAGAAAATGCACTGGTCATAGCAAACACCCTCTTCCAGCAACACAAGAGAAGACTCTACACATGGACATCACCAGATGGTCAACACCGAAATCAGATTGATTATATTCTTTGCAGCCAAAGATGGAGAAGCTCTATACAGTCAACAAAAACAAGACCAGGAGCTGACTGTGGCTCAGATCATGAACTCCTTATTTCCAAATTCAGACTTAAATTGAAGAAAGTAGGGAAAACCGCTAGACCATTCAGGTATGACCTAAATCAAATCCCTTATGATTATACAGTGGAAGTGAGAAATAGATTTAAGGGCCTAGATCTGATAGACAGAGTTCCTGATGAACTATGGAATGAGGTTCGTGACATTGTACAGGAGACAGGGATCAAGACCATCCCCATGGAAAAGAAATGCAAAAAAGCAAAATGGCTGTCTGGAGAAGCCTTACAAATAGCACTGAAAAGAAGAGAGGCGAAAAGCAAAGGAGAAAAGAAAAGATATAAGCATCTGAATGCAGAGTTCCAAAGAATAGCAAGAAGAGATAAGAAAGCCTTCTTCAGCAATCAATGCAAAGAGATAGAGGAAAACAACAGAATGGGAAAGACTAGAGATCTCTTCAAGAGAATTGGAGATACCAAGGGAACATTTCATGCAAAGATGGGCTCGATAAAGGATAGAAATGGTATGGACCTAACAGAAGCAGAAGATATTAAGAAGAGGTGGCAAGAATACACAGAAGAACTGTACAGAAAAGATCTTCACGACCCAGATAATCATGAGGATGTGATCACTAATCTAGAGCCAGACATCTTGGAATGTGAAGTCAAGTGGGCCTTAGAAAGCATCACTAAGAACAAAGCTAGTGGAGGTGATGGAATTCCCGTTGAGCTGTTTCAAATCCTGGAAGATGATGCTGTGAAAGTGCTGCACTCAATATGCCAGCAAATTTGGAAAACTCAGCAGTGGCCACAGGACTGGAAAAGGTCAGTTTTCATTCCAATCCCAAAGAAAGGCAATGCCAAAGAATGCTCAAACTACCGCACAATTGCACTCATCTCACACGCTAGTAAAGTAATGCTCAAAATTCTCCAAGCCAGGCTTCAGCAATATGTGAACCGTGAACTCCCTGATGTTCAAGCTGGTTTTAGAACAGGCAGAGGAACCAGAGATCAAATTGCCAACATCCGCTGGATCATGGAAAAAGCAAGAGAGTTCCAGAAAAACATCTATTTCTGCTTTATTGACTATGCCAAAGCCTTTGACTGTGTGGATCACAATAAACTGTGGAAAATTCTGAAAGAGATGGGAATACCAGACCACCTAACCTGCCTCTTGAGAAATCTGTATGCAGGTCAGGAAGCAACAGTTAGAACTGGACATGGAACAACAGACTGGTTCCAAATAGGAAAAGGAGTACGTCAAGGCTGTATATTGTCTCCCTGCTTATTTAACTTATATGCAGAGTACATCATGAGAAACGCTGGACTGGAAGAAACACAAGCTGGAATCAAGATTGCCGGGAGAAATATCAATAACCTCAGATATGCTGATGACACCACCCTTATGGCAGAAAGTGAGGAGGAGCTAAAAAGCCTCTTGATGAAAGTGAAGGAGGAGAGCGAAAAAGTTGGCTTAAAGCTCAACATTCAGAAAACGAAGATCATGGCATCCGGTCCCATCACTTCATGGGAAATAGATGGGGAAACAGTGGAAACAGTGTCAGACTTTATTTTTTTGGGCTCCAAAATCACTGCAGATGGTGACTGCAGCCATGAAATTAAAAGACGCTTACTCCTTGGAAGAAAAGTTATGACCAACCTGGATAGTATATTCAAAAGCAGAGACATTACTTTGCCGACTAAGGTCCGCCTAGTCAAGGCTATGGTTTTTCCTGTGGTCATGTATGGATGTGAAAGTTGGACTGTGAAGAAAGCTGAGCGCCGAAGAATCGATGCTTTTGAACTGTGGTGTTGGAGAAGACTCTTGAGAGTCCCTTGGACTGCAAGGAGATCCAACCAGTCCATTCTGAAGGAGATCAACCCTGGATGTTCATTGGAAGGACTGATGCTAAAGCTGAAACTCCAGTACTTTGGCCACCTCATGCGAAGTGTTGACTCATTGGAAAAGACACTGATGCTGAGAGGGATTGGGGGCAGGAGGAGAAGGGGACGACAGATAATTAAATGGCTGGATGGCATCACTGACTCGATGGACGTGGTTCTGGGTGAACTCCGGGAGTTGGTGATGGACAGGGAGGCCGGGCATGCTATGATTCATGGGATCGCAAAGTGTCAGACACGACTGAGCGACTGAACTGAAGTGAACAGAACGGAATCACATGGACCACAGTGTTGCTTAACTCAGTGAAACTATGAGCTATGCCTTGTAGTGCCATCCAAGATGGACAAATCATGGTGGAGAGTTATGATAAAAAGCAATGCACTAGAGAAGGGAATGACAAACCACTTCAGTATTCTTGCCTTGAGAATACCATGAACAGTATGAAAAGGCAAAAAGATAGGACACTGAAAGATGAACTCCCAGAGGTCGGTAGGAGCCCAAAATGCTCCTGGATAATAGTGGAAAAATAACTCCAGAAAAATGAAGATGCAGAGCCAAAGCAAAAACAACAGCCGATTGTGGATGTGACTGGTGATGAAAGTAAAGTCCGATGTTGTAAAGAGCAATATTGCATAGCAACCTGGAATGTTACATTCATGAATCAAGGCAAATTGGAAGTAGTCAAACAGGAGGTGGAAAGAGCTAAGATCGACATTTTAGGAATCAGTGAACTAAAATGGACTGGAATAGGTGAATTTAACTCAGATGATCATTATATCTACTACTGTGGGGAAGAATCCCTTAGCAGAAATGGAGTAACCATCATGGTTAATGTTAATGTATGGCAAAACCAATACAGTATTGTAAAGTAAAATTTAAAAAAAATTAAATTTAAACAAACAAACAACAACAACAACAATGAAATGCAGTACTCAATGCAGTCTCAAAAACAACAGAATGATTTCTGTTCGTTTCCAAGGCAAACCATTCAATATCACAGTAATCTAAGTCTATGCCCCGATCAGTAAAGCTGAAGAGCCTGAATTTATACAGTTCTATGAAGACCTACAAGACCTTCTAAAACTAACACCAAAAAAAGATGTTCTTTTCATTATATGGGACTGGAATGCAAAATTAGGAAGTCAAGAGATACCTGGAATAACAGGCAAGTTTGGCCTTGGAGTGCAAAATGAAATAGGGCAAAGGCTAACAGAATTTTTTGAAGAGAATTCACTGTTCATAGCAAACACCCTCTTCCAACAACATAAGAGAAGTCTCTGCACATGGACATCACCAGATGGTCACTACTGAAATCAGATTGATTATATTCTTTGCAGCCAAAGGTGGAGAAGCTCTACAGTCTGCAAAAACAAGACCGGGAGCTAACTGTGGCTCGGATCATGAACTCCTTATTGCCAAATTCAGACTTAAAGTGAAGAAAGTAGGGAAAACCACTAGACTATTCAGATATAACCTAAATCAAATCCCTTATGATTATACCATGGAAGTGACAAACAAATCAAGGGATTAGATCTGATAGAGTTCTTGAAGGAACTCTATGGAACTCTATGGATGGAGGTTCATGACATCGTACAGGAGAGAGGGATCAAGCCCACCCCCAGGAAAAATAAATGCAAAAAGGCAAAATGGTTATCTGAGGTGGTCTTACAAATAGCTAGAAAAGAAGAGAAGCTAAAAGTAAACAGAAAAAGGGAAGAGATACCCATATGAATGCAGAGTTCCAAATAATAGCAAAGAGAGAAAAGAAAGCATTCCTCAGTGATCAATGGAAAGAGATAGAGGAAAACAACAGAATGGGAAAGACTAGAGATCTCTTCAAGAAAATTCCAGATACCAAGGGAAATTTTAATGAAAAGATGGGCCCAATAAAGGACAGAAATTTATGGACCTAACAGAAGCAAAAGAAGCAAACAGACCTAGGAGAAGCAAAAGAAGAGGTGTCAAGAATACACAGAAGATACAAAAAAGTTTTCATGTCCCAGATAACCAAGATGGTGTGATCACTCATGTCAAGCCAGATCCTGGAATGCAAAGTTAAGAGGGTCGTATGGCAACGCACTCCAGTGTTCTTGCCTGGAGAATCCCAGGGAAGGGGAAGCCTCGCGGGATTCCGTCTTATGGGGTTGCACAGAGTCGGACACAACTGAAGCGACTTAGCAGTAGCAGTAGCAGAAAATATCACTACAAACAAAAGTAATGGTGGTGATGGAATTCCAGTGGAGTTGTTTCAAATTCTGAAAGATGATGCTGTGAAGGAGCTGCACTCAGTATGCCAGCAAATTTGGAAAACTCAGCAGTGGCCACAAGACTGGAAAAGATCAGTTTTCATTCCAATCTCAAAGAAAGGCAATGCCAAAGAATGTTCAAACTACTACAAGATTGCACTCATTTCACAGGCTAGGAAAGTAATACTCAAAATTCTCCAACCCAGGCTTCAACAGTTCATGAACTGAGAAATTCCAGATGTTCAAGCTGTATTGAGAGGAGGCAGAGGAACCAGAGATCAAATTGCCAACATCCGTTGGATCATCGAAAAAACAAGAGCATTTCAGTAAAACATCTGCTTCTGTTTTATTGACTATGCCAAAGCCTTTGACTCTGTGGATCACACTGTGGAAAATTCTGAAAGAGATAAGAATACCAGACCACCTTACCTGATTCCTGAGAAATCTGTATGCAGATCAAGAAGCAACAGTTAGAGCTGGACATGGAACAACAGACTGGTTCCAAACAGGAAAAAGAGTACGTCAAGACTATATTGTCACCCTGCTTATTTAAATTATATGAAAAGTGCATCATGAGAAAAGCCAGGCTGGATGAAGCAGAAGCTGGAATTAAGATTGCCGGGAGAAATATCAATAACCTCAGATATGCAGATGACATCACTCTTATGGAAGAAAGTGAAGAAAAACTAAAGAGACTCTTGTTGAAAGTGAAAGAGGAGAGTGAAATGTTGACTTAAAACTAAACATTCAGAAAACTAAGATCATGGCATCCGGTTCCATCACTTCATGGCAAATAGATGGGGAAACAACAGAAACTGTGAAATATTTTATTTCGCTGGGCTCCAAAATCACTGCAGATGGTTACTACAACCATGAAATAAAAGTCACTTGCCCCTTAGAAGAAAAGCTATGACCAACCTTAGTCAGCCTTGTCTGAATCTTTGTGACCCATGGCTGAAGCATGCCAAGCCTCCCTGTCCATCACCAACTCCCAGAGTTTACCCAAACCCATGTCCATAGAGTCTGCGATGTCATCCAACCATCTCATCCTCTGTCGGCCCCTTCTCCTCTTCCCTTCATCTTTCCCAGCATCAGGGTCTTTTCAAATGAGTCAGCTCTTTCCATCACATGGCCAAAGTATTGAAGTTTCAGCTTCAACATCAGTTCTTCCAATGAACACTAGGGCTGATCTCCTTTAGGTTGGACTGTTTGGATATCCTTGCAGTCCAAGGGACTCTCAAGAGTCTTCTCCAATACCATAGTTCAAAAGCATCAATTCTTCAGTGCTCAGCTTTCTTTATAGTCCAACTCTCACATCCATACATGACTACTGGAAAAACCATAGCCTTGACTAGACAGACCTCTGTTGGCAAAGTAAAGTCTCTGCTTTTGAATATGCTATCCAGGTTGGTCTTAACTTTTCTTCCAAGGAGTAAGTGTCTTTTCATTTCATGGCTGCAGTCACCATCTGCAGTGATTTTGGAGCCCAACAAAGTAAATCAGCCACTGTTTCTCCATCTATTTTCTATTAAGTGATGGGACAAGATGCCATGATCTTACTTTTCTGAATGTTGAGCTTCAAGCCAGCTTTTTCACTCCCCTCTTTCACTTTCATCAAGGGGCTTTTAGTTCCTCACTTTCTGCCATAAGGTTGGTATCATCTGCATATCTGAGGTTATTGATATTTGTCCCAGCAATCTTGATTCCATCTTGTGCTTCATCCAGCCCAGCATTTCTCATGTTGAACTCTGCATATAAGTTAAATAAGCACGGTAACATTACACAGTCTCGATGTACTCCTTTTTCTATTCGGAACCAGTCTGTTGTTCCATGTCCAGTTCTAACTGTTGCTTCCTGACCTGCATACAGGTTTCTCAAGAGGCAGGTCAGGTGGTATGGTATTCCTATCTCTTTCAGGATTTTCCACAGTTTATTGTGATCCACACAGTCAAAGGTTTTGGCATTGTCAGTGAAGCAGAAGTAGTTGTTTTTCTAGAACTCTCTTGCTTTTTTGATGATCCAGTGGATGCTGGCCATTTGATCTCTGGTTCCTCTGTCTTTTCTAAATCCAGCTTGAA
>SJYX01004342.1:0-20735 GCA_006410675.1 Oreotragus oreotragus
CTCCAAGCCAGTTCTGCTCCCTGTAATGGCTGCTGTGTTGCTATAGCTGGGAGAGTGGTTTTCAAGGCAGTCTTGGTGCTGGGGAGAGGGCACAGGAAATAGAGCAAGTCAGAATGGCAGAGAGCTCACCATTCATACTGAGATTCAGCTGTTTTCTTGACTATATGCTTACAAGTTAGCTGCAAGCCTTTGATTAATTTCCAGCATTCCAACAAAGTTGACTTGGACAGTTTTTGCCAATATTCTTCTTGCTTTTGTGAAGGAGGAGATTTTCAGGGGTCCTTATTATTCCATCATTCCTGGAGTGCTTCTCTGTCTCACTCTTATTTTGAAGTAGGCTCAAAGGACGTATTATTTCAGATGTAAAATATTTCAGTATATGTCAAGAAGAAGAAAAGTAGAGTTGAGGAATAACCCTCAGGCTTGCTTTCACATACAGTACTTTCCTAATCCTTATATCCATGCTATTCCTTTAATATTGTTTCTTAGCTATTTGCATATTCATCACCGTTGTTAAGAATTGCTACACCTTCTCTTTTCATTTTTTCTCCATGTTATCTCTTTTTTCACTGTTAGCTAACCAGATAATTTGGCATTTTACAGTGATGCCCTTCATATATTGTGAATCTTGCTTTTTTAGTGAAAGTGCTAGTGATTGGTTCTAGGGAGGTGAACAGATTACATATATATTGGCATTTAGCATAGTTTAGACTAGAGACTTGTGGAAGAATGATTAGGTTTTAGGTTGGAGACACCGTTTGGCAGGAGTCAGAGTTTCCAAAATAGTTTTGCCTAAAAAGTTTAAAATCATATTTATTTTACTTTGCCTTATTACAATAAGTACTTGAGGCAGTCCTAAAACTCTTCTAGATGTATTATTGACCAGAACATAATGGAAAATATTGTAGTATGGAATTGAAAGTAACAGCAGTGGACTGAATAGACCAGTAAAACTGTATTGGATTTTATCATAAGAGTTGTGGTTATTAAATCATTTATTACCTGTTACCTATAAACTTGTACCTTCTAAAAATTATAGTGCTAGAGTTAAGCCACCATACTCAGTTACATCCCTAAGCAGTTTCATGACCAGTCCCCGAGAATAAAGTTGATCTTTGGAAAAGGTTTTTAGCACTTATTTTAAGTTGGCCATTTTCAAAGGCATTCAATATTCATTCGTTTAGTGGCAGTTGCAAGGATTGGGCAAAAATCTCTTTTTGACCGTTTTTATGTTTTTGATCATTTTTATGGCCCATATTTCATCACAGGATGTGTTTGCACCAGCCTAGCTGAAGTCTGCTTTTTAAATGTGATTTATTAATCATTTTCCTAGGTTCATCAAGGCGTACAAGAAGTTTGGTCTCCCTCTTGAACGGTAAGCTTAGTAACACAGTAGTTTCTTATCCAGCTCTTTTTCCCTTCTATTATGTAGCAGTTTCTTTTTTTGGTTCTATTTTCCATTTTTAAGGTCTGGCACCTTTTGACAGTCTGATTTTTAGACATGACATGCTCCAGATGACTTGGAGATCAACAAAACGTGTTGCAGATGTAACTGCACTTTGCTTCTAGGAACACTGCAGTGAGTGGAAGTAGGCTGGAGAAAGGAAAGTGAGCAGAAAGAAGCAAAGTAGTGCTGATAGCTTCTGGGCACTTCACCCGTCAGCCCATTTAGTTAAGAAAGAAAGCCGGGCCCTTCTGAGTTGGTCTGTTTTTGTGGACTCTTCCAAGTCAAATTCTTTATGATGAAAAGTGAGTAAGTTAGGCATAGTCAATGCTGGAGGGTTCTTGTTGGAGCCTTGGAACAGTCAATTGAGGAATGAAGAGAAAAGTGTCTTTGCAGGAGCAAGCTTATGCAAAACCAAGCGGTAGCTCAACGTGGGCACAGGGCCTTGAGGTGTGTCCCGGTATTTGTCTCTCCTCAGGCTGGAGTGCATAGCACGTGATGCTGAGCTGGTAGATAAGTCTGTGGCAGATCTGAAGCGCTTGGGGGAACTAATTCACAACAGCTGTGTGTCAGCAATGCAGGAATATGAAGAGCAGCTGAAAGAAAATGCCAGCGAGGGTAAGTCAGCAGGTCTGCCTCAGTGATGCTCAGAGACCCAGATTGGGATCTCTGCTGCTCAGGGGTCTCTTCTCTTCTCTCTTTCTTCACACTTGTATCACACTTGCTTCCCTCCTTTTTTGAAGTGTGTATTCTCATCTACCTTTATGTGAACTCAGTTGTTAGATCCGAAAGATTTACTCCCAAATGAAGCTGATTTGCCCAGGGTGCAGAGCACTGAACAAGTGGAATGATTTTTAATGTTCCTGTAGAAAGTTCACGTTGGTTTGAATGATGTAAAGATCTGAGGAGGTAAAGCCCGACTGGGCACAGTTGTATTGCGGCTGCAGGTGAGTACGTTACAGCCCACCAGTAGGAATTATCTTGGATACACATACAGGTGTTGTTTTGTTGTGATAAAGGATTTAGAGAATTAATCCAAATAGACAAAGCACTAGCTGAATATTGTAAAACTCTGAGACTTTCTTGGCACTAGAATTTGTTATAATTGAATTTGGCTTATAGCATGTTTTCTCTTAAACACCAAATGTACTTTTGCCTGTCCTCCACAAGCAGGAGGTGTCAGGAGAGAGCCGAAGTCCTTGTTACAGAATGCCCTTATAGTTGAGCCTCAAAGAGATGAAGGTGTGACCATTCCGGTTCCCTGGACTGTGGTGTATCTGTGCAGCTGCCTCTAGTCTTGTGTCTCCTTTCACTGAGGTTGCTCACAGGAGGCTCTGTCAGCTGTGATTAGGGGTTCACATGTAGGGGGCAGCCAGTGGACCTGGAGTCTTGGTCCTGATGGTTCTCAGCTGCAAGATCTGAGACAAGCGATAGCCTCAAGGGTCTGGGGCAGAATGGAGTAGTAGCCCCGAGTCAGCTGGCTTGGATGGCCGCTCGAATGACCTCATACCCGTGAAGTGCTTGTCATCACGTTTGCCTCGCAGCGTTAGCTGTTTCATCGAGTAGAGCGTTATCTGTGCTCCGAAATTTTCCTCTTTATAGTATTACTGAAAGTAATAGAATTTTAAAATACCTTGAATATAGTTGAAAACATTTTTTAGGTGTGGTTTTTGGGGTTCCCCCCCCCCCATGAAAGAAAGAAAAACTTGAGTGGTATGGACAGTGGTCCAAATTTGTGCTTTTATAGCACCCAGAATACATTCAAAAGTAAACCTTAGCATTACAGTGTTTGTCTTTTTTCCTTGTAATTGGTTTGAATAAGTATTACACTCATATGGCTCAAAAGTGAAAACCAACTATCCCTGTTTCTTGTCTCTTTCTAGAAATGTAAAAAATATATATTCAAAAAAGGAATAGATACTATTTTAACACAGTTGGTGATGTAGCATGCATACTGTTGTACCTTGCTTTGTCCACCTCACAGCATATTTGGGAATATTTCCTTGTGACAGGTGCCCCCTCGCCCACATACCTCTTTTCTGTGCTTATTCACAGTCTGAATTAGATGGATTGCTTCTTCTGGACGTTACTTAACTTGCTCCCATATACCTGTATTTTCTATAAACTGGCACTTAGTGTATTCCTGGCTCCAGGTTTCCTGCATTGGCAGACGAATTCTGTACCCATACGCCACCAGGGAAGCCCCTTCCATATACCTGTATTTTCTATAAACTGGCACTTAGTGTATTCCTGAATCTAGTTTCCAATTCTAATGTAAGATTATTGATACCTCTTTTCTCAAGCCAAGAAATTTTTGTTCCTAGAAATGTTAGCATAATCATGTATTTGTCTTACACATATTTCCCAATATTAATATCCAGTTTTACTGGGTTTTTTTTTTTTTGGTTTGGCTGTCTCTCAGCTTGCTTGGTCTTAGTTCCCTGGATTGAACCTGGGCCATGGCAGTGAAAGCCTTGAGCCCTAACCATTAGACTGCCAAGGAACTCCCCCAGTGTTACTGTTAACAGTAAGACTTCTCAGTGCAGTCTGATTCCTTTGCATTTCTTTTTGTCCGTAAAATACATGCATTAGCAATATACAAAGTACCGTGTTTTAAACTTGTTTGAAATTGTTCTTTTCTCCGTGTGGTTATAACTTCGATAAGTTGTTTAGTATCTCTTGTTTACATTTCAGTTTCTAGGGACTGCTTTGCTTGTTTTTATGAAAAGTTGTGTGTTTTAATTATGTAAACCATTTGCATGGCCCAAAGTCAGAACTGTAAAACAAGGAGCACACGGAGAACCTTGCCTTCATCCCTGTCCCCAGGGCTGTCTTTTCTCTCACAGACAAGTGTCATTATCTCACGGATTTCGACTTTGGCCAGGAGGTCTGTGGTTAGAGTTGACCTGCTTTGTTTTTACTTCTAGGATTACTTAATTTGAAACTTGAGCTAGGGATAACCTTTCCATAACTTACGTTGTTCATCCTTTCAATTGTGTTAGGTATTAACTTGATCTCAGGCTTTTATAGTCAAGAAGTTCATCTTAAAAAAATTTAGTGATGGGTTAGGAAAACAAAAGAAAAATCTTTTAAGTGTTTATATTACTCCTTGAAAATCTTCTTTCATTAATTAATTTTAGAGCCAAAGTGTAAAACAGAGGAAGATTAAAATACAATTATAAACACTGCTGGACTGAAAAATTCTAAATCTTAGAAAACCAAACTGTTTATAGAGATTATTTTACAAACATTAATTGAGAAAATTTTTTGCCTCATGGCTTGTATCTTTGGATTAACAGTAAACCAGAGATATACACTGAGGGGATAAGAGAGCATTTAGGATTGTTCACCTCCGTTTTCTGTGAAACAATGAATTCTCACGTAACAGATATGCAATTGATGTTCTTTAGGGAAAGGACCAGGGAAAAAGAGAGGCCCAACTATCAAGATATCTGGGGTTCAGGTTAATGTGAAATCTATTATCCAACATGAAGAAGAGTTTGAGATGCTGCATAAATCTATCCCTGTAGACCCTGAAGAAAAAAAAAAGTGAGTATAACGTACCCACGCACGGGTGGTTGTGCCATTAGAAAACAGATGTGAAATTAGAGTGTAGTACTTTCATTGTCTTTTCTCTGATGTACTAGAATGCTTTGTCTACGTTCATTTGTGTTTATTTCCAAATCAGAAAGGCCTCTCCTCTCACGTCTTCCTGCTTTGGAAATCTTTTCAGATATTGCTTATCCTGTCGTGTCAAAGCTGCACATTTTGATGTTGAGTGGGGAGTAGAGGACGACTCTCGTCTGTTGCTGGGAATTTATGAACATGGCTATGGAAACTGGGAGTTAATTAAAACGGACCCAGAGCTTAAGTTAACTGACAAAGTAAGTGATTATCTGTGGTGCTGGAGATTTCTAGAAGATTTGTTGTATATCTTTTTATGAATGGCTTTTAACTGTTTTCTGAGGGGTGGGGGATCAAATTGAAGATTAGTACAACAGTAAATTCCTGGGGTTTCTATCCTTGAAAACATTACCATCTTTAGTGGACTGTGGCACTATTTCAGAGCTGAAGATAATAGCCAGGTGAAATTTTGGGGAAATATATAGGAGAAATCGTAAAATTCTGAAATTTATCGTAGGTTAGATCTCATTGCAACAAATACCAGGGTTGGATTATTGATAATAAAAGCATTCCTCAGCCTGAGTTGTTGGCACTTTCTTTAAAACGATATTGGATCAGTTCTCTACCTGGAGAAAGAATGAGCCGTGCCTTGGTATTTTTTGTAATGGAGTTAAACACGGGCTGTACTTCTCCCACAAAATCAAGCCTCCCACCCTATCCGTTGCACATCAGGCTGCCTAGTAGTGAGGCCGTGCTCAGAGCTGTAAGCAGGGAAAGCTGACTGGCTCAAACTTTCGTAGGATGCGCTCCCTGTTGGGCTCCGGCAGGGCTTTTCCTGGCACGCCCCTCAGCGCTCCTCCCACGTGCGGTGTTCTCAGAGGGTGCCAGCACCCTGCCATAAGCACTGAGACCACATCCAGCCTGGCCAGGAGGCCCAGCTGCGTCCTGGCGTAGCTCAGTGCTCTCCGGCAATGCTCTAAGAAGCATTTTCAATCTAAAACGAAGCTTTAACCTAGCTCCAGGGATTCCCTGCTCCTGGAAGGAGGAAATCCACGACGGCTGGGATGCTCTAGCAGACGAAGCCAACAAGCCCCTCCTACCTGAGTTGTTCTACCCTGTTAACAGCACAGGTAGGAGCCAGTGGGAGAGCTGGATTTCTCCATCCCATTTTGTAAAATGAGAACGGCTCATAAGGGATGTTCAGTGACTGGGAGCCATGGACATGAGATAGGATCTGAGGCTTTATCTGTGTTCTGGGTGGTTGGGGAGGGAAAGGATCGTTCAGCTGTTTGTCATCTCTGTTCATCCTGATCCACTAACCGGGCTGTGGGCCATGCCGGGTGCTTCTCTTCCTTTCCTGTTGAAGATTCTGCCCGTGGAGACAGATAAAAAGCCCCAGGGGAAGCAGCTGCAGACCCGAGCAGACTACTTGCTGAAGCTGCTCAGGAAGAGTCTGGAGAAGGAGGGCGCTGTGACGGGCGGGGAAGAGGTGAGTGCAGCTGCTGGCTGGGCATCCCCCGGAGCCTGAGGCTCCTGCCCTGCAGGGTTAGGTGGGCAAGAGATGCCCCTTCGGGTGCAGCACAGAATGCTATCCTCTCCTTGTCAGCTTGTTCAGTCGTAATGGTTTGGTTGGTAATGGTAGGAATGTTCGTGTAGTAATTGAACACCTAAACACCTTGGCATAAACCCATTCTCCTAGAATACTGCCTCAAAATAGTTCGCATCTCTCCCAGTGCCTGGTCTAGATAGACTGTCACTGTTGCTCTATGCCATTTCCTTAATTTTGGAACCTAGATCTTGTTACTGTCTTTATATCACTGGGTTTGCCTGTTGTTCCAGCTAACACTGGCTACGTGTAGTCACAGGTCCCAGGGATAAAATGGGTGATTAGGATACACAGTTAATTCAGAAAGTGGACTTCAGTTGCAGTGACCTTACCTGCTCAGTGAAAGGTTTCAGCTGAGTTACTAATGGATTCCTCTGAGCTTTTCCTTTTATTTCCTCAACTTGTCATTTCTCTTCAAGCCTGGAAAGATGCAAATCACAGTTAGGAGATAGTACAGGTTACAGCCAATACCAGTAGCCTTTGTGTGTACACACTCCTTAAATGCTCCCAGAGCTGTGCCATTTGTGTTAATTTCCCTGCATTATAAACAAAGCAAATTTTAGGGAGAAAAATCCCAATCCCATACTTTGTCCTTCACAAAGTCCCATCACGTAAGTAATGTCATTCTTCATAGACAATATTCTGTGTTGAGGATATTCTGTAAGTTAGGTTCTGGAGAGATAGATGAGACCATGTTTTTTACTTTTGGATAATACTATATCTGAGTAGATAAACACATTTTCCTTATTTTTGGATACAGCATGCTTCTGCATTTTTTTTATGTTCCTGTTACTATTTTTTGCATATTATCTTTCTTTGTATTTGTGCATAAGGTGTTTTTCCTTCTTTTGAATTTTGTGTTGAGATTGAATTCCAAAAAATGGAGTCAGTGGGTTCACTAATACGGACATTTTTGTGAGGCATGGGATGATTTTTTTTTTCTCTTTCAGATAAAATTGATTGCACTACCTTGAATTTTCTCTTTTGAGTTAGTGGCTGCTACTATTCAAAGAATCGTGATGTTATGTGGTCATGCTTTCGAGGGACTTGATTTGTAGTTTTATCATCATTTTCTTCTCGTTTCCAGGCCAAATTAAAGAAGCGGAAGCCTCGAGTGAAAAAGGAAAACAAAGCACCGAGGCTGAAAGATGAGCATGGAATTGAGTTTTCATCTCCTCGACACTCAGACAATCCATCAGAAGAGGGAGAAGTAAAGGTATGAGGCTGGGTTTCAGTTGAGATGATTTTCTAAGTTACATTTATTGTGCCAGCTGGTGTAAAAACATTTGAAGTGTGTTTGGTTTATATACCAGAGTAGGTAAAATGGAAATAGAAAATACATGTATCTTTGCTTAACCTGTTGTTCATGTAAAATCAGTGATTGAAATAATGAAAGCAAATAAAGGGAGCCACGAAATTTAGTGATGAATGGCAGCTGATGCCCAGCCTCACTGCTGGGCAGTGATGAGGAGTGGTGGAGACTGGTTGATCAGGGAGCGTGTCAGGGAGTGCATGCCTCGTGCATAGGGGCACCTATGATGCAGTTCACTGTTGGGCCAAAAAAACTCTCCTGTGGTTCAGACTTGGCCCAGATCTGTCGGTTTGTAACCTCTGGTCTAAGGAAAGTGAAAAGTAACTTGGTAGCATTCAGCCTGTTGAATCAGGGACTGAAAACTATGGGATTTCATTCTGCTGCACTTTGGGGTTAGTTCCAGGAGACTCAGCAGTGGGTATATGAACTAGCATGGATTTGAGTCAAGCATACCTAAATTCAGATTCTAGCAACCTTACCAGTTACTGTTGCTGCTGCTGCTAAGTCACTTCAGTCGTGTCCGACTCTGTGTGACCCCATAGATGGCATCCCACTAGGCTCCCCCATCCCTGGGATTCTCCAGGCAAGAATACTGGAGTGGGTTGCCATTTCCTTCTCCAGTGCATGAAAGAGAAAAGTGAAAGTGAAGTCGCTCAGTCTGTCCGACTGTTAGTGACCCCATGGACTGCAGCCCACCAGGCTACTCTGTCCATTGGATTTTCCAGGCAAGAGTACTGGGGTGGGGTGCCATTACCTAGCAGTAATCTCTGGTCTTCAGTTTTTTCTGTGGAAATAGTGACACCTATGTAGTGAAGAGCATCTGCCTCTCTAGGCTTCAGTTGAAGCAGATGGCTTTAAGGCTGTGTGCTTGAGAACACAATTCTGTGGGTGCAGTGATGAACCATTGAGGGCAGTGCTTTTTAGTTGTTTTTTTCTAGAAAGTAAACGAGGAAATAAAAAGTTTACGGCAAAAGCTCATAGCTGCATTTGTTTTCTAGGACGATGGTGTAGAAAAAAGTCCAACGAAAAAGAAACAGAAGAAGAAAGAGAACAAGGAGAACAAGGAGAAGCAAATGAGCTCTAGGAAGGACAAGGAGGGGGACAAGGAGAGGAAGAGGTCGAAAGACAAGAAAGAGAAGGTACCGATGCCACTCGACTCCTGAGATGCCCTCAGCCTTTGGGATTCCCTCCTGGGATTCAGAAATAAAACGGGGTTTGAGGGCCCTGAAAGAATCGTCATTTCATGGCTGTATCCCAGGAGGAAGGATGGGGCTTCCTGTCGGGATGCCTGCAGAGAGGGGGCAGTGTGTGAGTTACAGTACTCTTCAATGTAGAAGCCTTTACTTTTTATTACACATTTCAGAGAGGGTGTTAGAATGAGATGGGACAGGAAGGTACTGATAGATATTCTCAGACTCATGGTAGAAAAGCACCGACCATAGATGAATCTGAATACATGAAAGGTTTAGAGTTCAAACCAGATACTATCAAGAGTAGAAATGGGTTCAAAGCCTTGTTATTGTGTAATCTTCATATTTGGGGTTTTATGAAGTTCATTCCAAACCTAGAATTCTGTACAGTGTTGCAACTTGCTGACTTCTGATGAAGTTATTTTTCAATTAATCTTTAATCAAAACATGCAAATAACTGAATTCTCCAACCACTTATAAGTCTAACAGATTTCTTAATGAGGACATATGAAATTTTTTTTATTATATACATATAAGAACAAATATAAAAATTTGTTTAAAAACAAATTTTTAGAAAAATTAGGCCAGGCTATTTGGATTGCCTTTTCTTCCCACATAACAATATATCACAAATAGTTTTCCAAGCAAATAAATAAAAGTTAAAGTCATTTTTAGTAGATAAGGAAGATTTTGTTTGATATAACTTTTTAGAAGTAATTTAAGTTTCCCATATTGACATTGCTTTCAAATTTCTAATGTTATAAACTTTGTTGTGACAGTTATCTTTCTTTGCATATGTGCTTCTGCAGAAAGATACCTTTAAAATGAAATATTTAAAAAAATAGATGCACAGAGAGTGATTTAACCAGCAACGTGTACCAGATCCTACCAGCAACAGATCTTGGTACCAGCAACAGATCCTGCAGCTGTTGACATTTTTCTTGTTTACTTCAAGTGGTTTTTTTCCGGCTGCTGTGTTTGGTGTTCCACACACCCATTACCAAACACCCCTGTTGGTAATGAAGCTCCCCACTGTTCCTTCTCCCAGTTTCATTACTCCCCTCTGTAACACTACTCTGACATAGGTATGAAACCACCTTACCCATGTTTTTATACTTTTCCTTCATATTATGTAATCGTAAGCAAAGCATAGTATTGTTGTATGTTTTTAAATGTTCATACCTAAAGTTAGTTTTTGTTTGTATCTGTGTCTCCATCATTCTGTACCCTTTCATGGATAAATGAGCTTCATCCACCTGGATTCATATAAATTCAGTCACTTAAACTATTTTAGTTATTTAGATTGACGCACATGTTCATTCTTAAGCTGTTAATAAAGCTGCTTCTTGCTCCTCTGCTGGAGCTCTTCAGTTTACAGTCTTAACCTCTTGATGACATTTTTGTACATTTCATCGATTAGGGGATAGAAGCCAAAATAGCACTGCTGAAGCTAAAATTAAAGTTGGCTCTGTTTAGAGACAGGAATGGGAATGATACATGATTAAACTGTTAATTGAATATGCTTGGCTTCATGATACCTCGAAACTGAGGCTGTCTAGTGTATCCACTTAAAGTGATGTGACACAGCGAAGAAGTCCGAATTGCAACACAGGTGCACACAAGTGACAATGATTCCTTGTAACTCTTTTCTGAAAAGCCTAAAGGTGGTGATGCCAAATCTTCAAGTAAATCCAAGCGCTCTCAGGGCCCTGTCCATATCACAGCGGGAAGCGAACCCATCCCCATTGGAGAGGATGAGGAGGATGATCTGGACCAGGAGACGTTCAGCATAGTAAGTCCTGAAATCGAGGGGGCGGGGTCTGCAGCTGCTGTGCTTGCCACGCCTCTCCTGGCTCCTGCAGCCCAGCTCGTTGGTCTCGTAAGCAGCATGACTGAGACCAGGCTGGGGTCCTGGCCGTGTGAGGTGGAGCAGTGGTGAGCGTGGCCTGTCTCACAGGCTCCCGTGCTGTGGGATGAGGAGCAGAGCCATGGCCTGGGGTGTGGTCCCAGCCGCGGCGCGCCACCTCCTGAGAGACAGGGAAGCTGAGGGGAGCGTCGTGGACCAGGCCCTGCCCAGGATGGTGGCAGGCCCGCGCGTCCTCGGGGACTTGCCCTCACCAGGGCTGCAGGTGTGCGCTTTATTAAGCTGCACTCGCCCCCTTCTCCTCTCTCGAGGCCTCTTCCTCTCCCAAACTTCCACACGTCACAGTTCACTTGATGTAAATGTGTGTTCATTTAGTTTTGAAGAAAAAGTGGTCTTCCAACTCTCAGAATATACCTGCTCTGGGGCAGCAGTGACCTCGTCCTGTAAGAGTCTTCTCTCTTTTAACCCTTTTTTGTGTGTGTCTGTGTTCCCAAAAACCTATATGCATATGTGTATTTTTATTTTCCTCTTCACGCTTATCTCATTTTTCTTAAATCTCTTTATTCTTCTTCCTGTGAGCTCTCTCAGGGAAAGTATTGTCTTCTAAAGTAGGTGTAGATGATAAAGTATCTCAGTAAATGAGTAAATGAATAAATGAATCACACAACTAGCTCTCTGATCTGTTTCTGGTTCTTCCTTAACCCAATATTTATAGGAGAAAATCATTAACTAATGCTTCTGTGGTACCATACTATTTTAAAAATGGCTTTTACACAACCTTGTAAATCAGCTGTTTGTGGTTCTTATTTAGTTGCTAAAGTCATCCCCGACTCTTTGCAACCCTGTGGACGGTAGCCCTCCAGGTTCCTCTGTCCATGGGATTTCCCAGGCAGGAATATTAGAGGGGTTGCCCCTTCCTTCTCCAGGGGATCTTCTTGACCCAGAGATCGAACCTATGTTTCCTTCACTGGAAGGCAGATTCTTTACCACTGAGCCACGAAGGAAGCATCAATCAACGGCACCTGGATTAAAAAAAAAAAAGGAAATCGCATTTATATATTCCAGCTCATTTACTCTTGTTTTTATATTATGATATCTTATAAAAATGCAGAAAATTTTCAGGAATATAATAGGCATTGATAGAGGTGCCATAAAGTCTTGGCAGGTGTGAATTTTTTAAGGCTCAGACTATTAAGTTGAAGCTCCTGGCCCTTCTTTGTGTCCTCTCCGGAAGTGACCACAATTCTAAATTCGATGCAGTTCTCACGAGTCGTAGTTCTCATGTGTGACTTTAGAGTTTTACTACTTAGTATCTTTAAAGACAGTAATAGCTCACATAATCAGCCAGGCGTTGTTAGTGTGCTTTTTGTATATTTTCTTCATGACAACCTGTGAGGTAAGTATTCTCTCTGTTTTACCCCTTAAAAAATAATGTGAGGAGAGTTAAGTAACTTGTCCTTTTTCACAGAGTTAAGATGTAGAGCTAAGATCTGACCCAGGCAGTTTGACCCAAGAGTCTGGGTTCTTCCCATTATACTGCACATCCTCCCAAGTGTCCATAAACAGCATGAACTGCTGCTTTCCAGATCTGGAACCTACTGATAAATGCCACACCGTATATCTTGTACCTTGCTTCAGCGTGCACACTTTTGAGATTTATGTTGTTAATTGTGTCTCTGATTTCAGTGTTTCCTATTACTCTTTTATGATTTCCACAATTCATTCTTTATCCTATTGATGGACATTGGGGTTTTCCAAATGTTTACCACTACAAATAGGCTACAGTGAAATTGTAAATACATCGTCATACGTGTGTGTAATAGCTTGTCTAGTAGCTTGTGCAGAAAAGCTGGGTGTTTCTTTGGGTCTGCACATCTGCTTTATTAGATGTTGTAGAATTCATCTTCAAGGCAGTTGTAAAGATTTGCTCTTTTTCTAATGATGAGTGTGAGTTCTAGGTGCTTCCCAGTCTTGGAAACACTTGGTAATTTCTGACTTCTTAATTTTTGCCAATCTAAGAGGTATGAAAACATTGGCTAGTGGTGGTGGTGAACATTTATTTTCATATTTACCAGGTATTTGTATTTCCAGTGACTTGCCCGTTCATATCTTTTGCTTATTCTAGATAACTTTTATATGCATACCTTCCCCCCCAGCCCCCACCCCCAATACCTGAGCATTTGTATTTCTCAAAAACCTTCAAGATAATTCTGATCTGCATCTGGATTTTTAAAAGTGATTACAGGTAGTCCTTACCTTTTCTATAGGGATCTTGTTCGTGATACTAATCTTTTGTCTGTTACAGTCATTACAGGTATCTTGCAGTTTATTTTGTGTCCTTTTTAAAACTTTAATACTGAAAAGCAGATTTTAGGTATATGGCTATGGAGATTATCACGAAGTGACGGGAGTGTGTTGGATTTTTGTTGTTAGGCAGTTACATGGACATGTGCCGTACTAGTTCCTTATACTGGATACTTAGTGGCTGACAACCATGCCCTACAGGTCAGAGAAATAACTCCTGACTTGCTCTGTGGTGATCTCCTCCTCAGTTCTTGGTTTATCCTGGTTTTCGGACATCGGGCTCTGGGAGTGGTCCCTGATACTGCCTTGAAATGTTTCCACTTGGTCAATCCTGCGTCTCTCGGGGATCTCCTCGGCTTTTTTCTGAGGGGAAATGCCATTATTTCTTCAGAGGCTTGCACTTCTCTTGTCGTTTTATTTCCAAGCTCTTCCCCCCATGTGTCTTCTAGATTTGTTTTCCATCATTTATGTTTGATTTTTTCACATGGCTTGGTGCTCCTGGGTTGTCTTCTTATATTTAAGAGTAAGGACTGAGCTTCTGATTGGAACCTCTGAGTGGGTGGCACTTGATCGGCTCTGAGAGTGTTCTTCGTAGAGTGATCTGGCTGGGCTGCTTCCTCAGAAAACTTCAGTGGGGTGGACAGCATCTTTTGGTTCTTGCTCTTGGGTGGTCAGGTTTTAGGCACAAGAATCCTCCAATTCTCCTGATGGAGGATTAAGACCTGGCTTTCTTCATTCTGGAATCTGAAAGGCAAAAAAAAAACNATTTATGTTGTTAATTGTGTCTCTGATTTCAGTGTTTCCTATTACTCTTTTATGATTTCCACAATTCATTCTTTATCCTATTGATGGACATTGGGGTTTTCCAAATGTTTACCACTACAAATAGGCTACAGTGAAATTGTAAATACATCGTCATACGTGTGTGTAATAGCTTGTCTAGTAGCTTGTGCAGAAAAGCTGGGTGTTTCTTTGGGTCTGCACATCTGCTTTATTAGATGTTGTAGAATTCATCTTCAAGGCAGTTGTAAAGATTTGCTCTTTTTCTAATGATGAGTGTGAGTTCTAGGTGCTTCCCAGTCTTGGAAACACTTGGTAATTTCTGACTTCTTAATTTTTGCCAATCTAAGAGGTATGAAAACATTGGCTAGTGGTGGTGGTGAACATTTATTTTCATATTTACCAGGTATTTGTGTTTCCAGTGACTTGCCCGTTCATATCTTTTGCTTATTCTAGATAACTTTTATATGCATACCTTCCCCCCCAGCCCCCACCCCCAATACCTGAGCATTTGTATTTCTCAAAAACCTTCAAGATAATTCTGATCTGCATCTGGATTTTTAAAAGTGATTACAGGTAGTCCTTACCTTTTCTATAGGGATCTTGTTCGTGATACTAATCTTTTGTCTGTTACAGTCATTACAGGTATCTTGCAGTTTATTTTGTGTCCTTTTTAAAACTTTAATACTGAAAAGCAGATTTTAGGTATATGGCTATGGAGATTATCACGAAGTGACGGGAGTGTGTTGGATTTTTGTTGTTAGGCAGTTACATGGACATGTGCCGTACTAGTTCCTTATACTGGATACTTAGTGGCTGACAACCATGCCCTACAGGTCAGAGAAATAACTCCTGACTTGCTCTGTGGTGATCTCCTCCTCAGTTCTTGGTTTATCCTGGTTTTCGGACATCGGGCTCTGGGAGTGGTCCCTGATACTGCCTTGAAATGTTTCCACTTGGTCAATCCTGCGTCTCTCGGGGATCTCCTCGGCTTTTTTCTGAGGGGAAATGCCATTATTTCTTCAGAGGCTTGCACTTCTCTTGTCGTTTTATTTCCAAGCTCTTCCCCCCATGTGTCTTCTAGATTTGTTTTCCATCATTTATGTTTGATTTTTTCACATGGCTTGGTGCTCCTGGGTTGTCTTCTTATATTTAAGAGTAAGGACTGAGCTTCTGATTGGAACCTCTGAGTGGGTGGCACTTGATCGGCTCTGAGAGTGTTCTTCGTAGAGTGATCTGGCTGGGCTGCTTCCTCAGAAA
This sequence comes from Oreotragus oreotragus, assembly GCA_006410675.1. Taxonomy (NCBI): domain Eukaryota; kingdom Metazoa; phylum Chordata; class Mammalia; order Artiodactyla; family Bovidae; genus Oreotragus; species Oreotragus oreotragus. The sequence goes on from SJYX01004342.1 coordinate 15,385, forward strand.
ACTTCAGTGGGGTGGACAGCATCTTTTGGTTCTTGCTCTTGGGTGGTCAGGTTTTAGGCACAAGAATCCTCCAATTCTCCTGATGGAGGATTAAGACCTGGCTTTCTTCATTCTGGAATCTGAAAGGCAAAAAAAAAACCAGAAACCAAGCTGTTTGGTGTCTCATCTAATATGCATATATTACGCATGTATTCCATATAATGCTGTTTTCAGTGCAGCAGCCTTGCCTCTCAGCTATGCCTGTGTAGCCCAGTTAGAGATGTGCGTGTCTATAATGGATCTGAGTATCTGTTCCTTTTAGGCCATCTTCAAAAACAAAAAAAATTCCTTATTTTCAGCCTTCACCCCTACTGCCAGTGATACTTAGCAAGCCTTTAGGGGAATAAGTTGGCAGCATAAATCGGGCTGGCCCTCAGCTCTCTATTAAGTGTGTACTAAGTGATTTCACTTGCTGTGATAGTTTGCTGCTGCTGTTGTTTTCTTGCATATCCCTTGTCTTTGTGGGCTTGTCTCTTCTGAAGTCAGTTCCTTTACTGTCGTGTTAGTGGATGGAGACAGGGAGAAAAAGTTTCCTTTGTTCAGTCCACTGTCTTCATCTGGAAGCCTTTCCCTCAGTTTCTTATAAGCCTGAAGGACTTGTAAATATCTTACCCTGCAGTTTTAGGTCGGGGAAGGCAATGGCACCCCACCCCAGTACTCTTGCCTGGAAAATCCAATGGACGGAGTAGCCTGGTGGGCTGCAGTCCATGGGGTCGCTAACAGTCGGACAGACTGAGCGACTTCACTTTCACTTTTCTCTTTCATGCACTGGAGAAGGAAATGGCAACCCACTCCAGTATTCTTGCCTGGAGAATCCCAGGGATGGGGGAGCCTGGTGGGCTGCCGTCTATGGGGTCACACAGAGTCGGACACGACTGAAGTGACTTAGCAGCAGCAGCAGCAGTTTTAGGCAGTTTGTGGTGCCAGGTTTTCAGGTTAGGTCTGTAGTTGTGCTTTGCGTTGGATGTTCGTCCCGAATGCCCCTCTGGCAGATGAGGAAACAACAGTGTTCTGGAGACCAAGTAAGGTGTGGACGCCACTGCTCTGAGCGGTGGAGCCGAGACCAGAGCCTGAAGTTTTTCCAGCTCTCTAACATGTTTCCTTGTTGCCCTGCCTTTCTTTCCCTGCTTCTCCACAAGTGGTCATGTGGCCTGAGAGAGGCTGTGTGTTCTCTGGGAGTGCAGGGCACAGTAAGTGTGGGGTACAGAGGCCTTACGTCTCTCTTCCGTCACAGTGTAAGGAGCGGATGCGGCCTGTGAAGAAGGCGCTGAAGCAACTGGACAAGCCTGACAAGGGGCTCAGCGTGCAGGAGCAGCTGGAGCACACGCGGAGCTGCCTGCTGAAGATCGGGGACCGGATAGCCGAGTGCCTGAAAGCTTACTCAGACCAGGAGCACACCAAGCTGTGGAGGAGGTAACCCGCCGTGGCCTCACACGCCTGCCGCGCTGCCTGTTCTGACTTGATGACAGAGTGTGTGTGTTAGGGGTTCTATTTTTGTTTTATACACCATGACACAGCCACCTAATGAAAAAATTTTTTTCTCAGCAAAAGCTGACGATTGGCAGCATACCTGCAGGCTTAAGTTTTCTTTTCCTGAAATAACCTATTACTCTGAGACCAGTCTTGACTGGGTAGGATGATATTTTATGAGAGAAATACTGTGATACTGGATTTGTTGCCCTGTCCTCAGAATAAAGACTCAGTCTTTGAACCTGGATGGGATAGAAATCATCTATAATTTCACTACTCTACCCATTTCAGGTTAATAGTCAGAGATAATATAACTAGTTGGGTAGTTCTCTATCAACTAATAAGAGGAGGCAAAAGCTCAAACCACCAGAGCTGTGAGTTTTCTTCTCTCTAACATACTTGAAGGACTCAAGTAGTAATTTGGATTAATGCAGTTAATCCAGAACTTCAGTTTTTAAGGCATCATGACTTAACATAGATTCATTTATAATTCATTTCTGATGTTTATAAAACGTGCCTGCAATTTCTCAAAGAGAATTGTAACGTTGAGTCTCTTTCTATATTCCACAGTTAGACTGAACTCATATACTTCACAGTTTATTAGCTTTGTGTAATATGCCTAACATCAGTGGATGGATTTTTTGAGTGAAAAGGAGATTTAAGAAAACCTCTGTCATGATGCTATTCATAGAAAGCTTCACAGCCATGAAAAAAGAACATTTAAGTTTTGAAATGTGACTTGACTTTTCCTCTTAGACTGTTGCCAGCTTCTGGATCCCTGTATCTAGCCATCTGGCTCTCTTTTTACCCCTCTGAACCCCTATTGGAAGATAACAAAAGCTCATCATCCCAGCATATAGTTCCATGAGGCTCGGCTGGATACTGGGCACTGTGGACAGTCTGTGTTGAGATGCGCTGGGTACTGTGGTCCTGGCCTGCTGTGGTTCATGAGTAATTCCTTGCCCACTCATGAGAAACTGTCCCTCATGAAGTGGTGCTTGGAAGATCAAGTCTAGTAGGAATTCAAGGAAGGTAGAAACCCCATGCACAGGAGCAGTCAGGGAGGGAAGTCTTGCAAGGGACAGGCAGGTAGACCGAGCCGGCGTGGGAGAGCAGAGTGGACCTGCGTAGATGGGAGAGTTCTCAGGCTTCAACAAAGCCTTGAAAGTGGCTCTTAGGGTTTAAAGCAGGTTGTTAAGATGACTGAAGCGCTGCTACAGAGGCTTAAGAGAGAAAGGTAAATTACTTTCTGTAGGCAGCTGCAGGTTTACTGGTCAGGAGCGGGACAGGGTTCTCGGAGTGGCACCGCGTGGCATGGTGTGACTGCTCTCCAGGACGTGTGCGAGGACACCCGCCTTTCCTTCTGGTACACGAGGGTACCTGTGCCTCCGTGTTCTCCACACCTGCTTCTCCAGCCACTCCCCTGTTGACAGTCATGCCACCACGCACAGTGGGGTCGGAGCGGAGCAGTCACTTGGAGTTGTGAAGGCAGGGATGGCAGGCTGTGCTGGTGACAGCTGGGGGGAAGGGCGGGGCAGCGGTGCAGAGATGCCCGCCTGCACCTGGGTCCCTGTGGAGGTGGCGGTGATGCCGGGGCAGCAGTGCAGAGACGCCCGCCTGCGCCTGGGTCCCTGGGGAGGTGGCGGTGATGCAGACTGCCTGAGGGCCTGGGGGAGCAGAGGTGGGCGAGATGTTAGCTCTGAGGCCACAGGCGTCAGGAAGTAAGTTAGAGGGGTTTTAGCTGTGAGAACCCTTGTCTCCAGATCCCTCGGTCAAATTCTGTTGACATTAAGTAGTTTCTGAATGTGTATTTGTTATTGATGCCAAGACCTGAAAGATTATTTCTCTATTTTTTATACTTGGAAAGTATTCCAAGTATAGCAAAATCAGTTAACTTGCCATCCATAAAAAGAATGGTTATTTTTAAAATTCTGTAATTTACCAGAAAAAATTTTTTTTTTTTAGGAACCTATGGATTTTTGTTTCCAAGTTTACAGAATTTGATGCTCGAAAATTGCACAAGTTATACAAGATGGCTCATAAGAAAAGATCTCAAGAAGAAGAGGTAAAAATACAAATTTAAGCCTAATTCATACAAACAAGATTAAAAACCAGTTCTGCCAAAAAATTCCCTCATTACTGTTTTTGCCTCAGGATATGATCATAGGTTGTGGTCTGGAAAGGGCCCAGGGTCTCTGCTCTTACTTTACAGCTGGAGGCCTGGGCCCGAGAGGGGCTGTGGCTCGGTTCTTGCCTGCTGGGTTCTTCCGCTGTCTTAGCCGTGCAGTTTGTCCACATACTCCTCAAGTAGTCAGACTACCGGCTGAGACTTGGTGGGTGATAGCGCCAGTGTACAGGAGCCAGACAGGGCTGACATTCTGACAGGGCCTGTTCCTCTGTGTTCTTATGTCCTGGAGGCGTTTATTCCCCAGGCCCTTCCCTCCACATGCACATATCTTAACAGTGGCTTGTCAGTGTGGCTCCTAAAAGATGACGTCGTGGGCAGCGCCTGCCTTTTCTCTTCTCTCTGGGCTGTGTGTCCTTGGTGTCCCTCCAGCGTTTGCACACAGGGTCCCAACCACTTGCGGAAGGGAGCAGACACAAAAAGGTGCCCAGGACATGCCGCCCAGTAGTGGGGGATGGGCACAGAGGCATTTGGCTGATGCTTCAGGGCAGCGTTCCTTGTTCAGGTGTGCCCATTTGCAGATCTGCTGACTTGCCCTGTGGGCCCTTCCCCGATTAGCCACGTAGGGCCAGTCTAGGAACGCTCACCACCTGCTTCACCACCCCGTCTGCTCCGTGGAGGCCTGCGGGCTGAAGGGCACCCATCCTCTCCCGGGTCGTCAGCAGCTGGAGTCGTGCCAGGCGCAGGGCCGGTGCTCGGAAGCATCTCCTGTTCATGCGCGTGTCCTGTGCCAGCACTGCTTTGAGCTATGGGGCAGCACCGTCAAGTAGTTTATAATTTAATTTCACATGGAAAAATATGTTAGAACAGTAATATACAGGAATACTGTAGTAATATTTTTGCTGAATGTTAGTGTGACCTTTATGCATTGTGAAAAGTCTTTGAAAGACTAGTGAGGAAAAGCCCCAGTAAGGAATGAGATAGTTGGGCAAGGCACTTGAGGAAAGAGGGGAAGTTAGGGTAAGTGTAGGTTGGACATACGATGTAAAGCGTAAAGGGCTTCATTAATCAGGTTATCAGAAGTTAGGTTAAGGTGATGATGAAACTAGTGGTCCTGCTAGTTGGGGTTATTGTATACATTCACAGCCTTTCTGGAGGATAATTCAGTAAATTTACAGAAAGACTGAAACATGCAGTTCTTCTAAGAATTTAGTTGAAAGAGATAATTAAGGATTTAAATATGTTTATGTGGAAATGACTTCACATATCCATATCAGGGACTATTCAGCCATAAATATAATATTACAGTAATATTCAGTAAATATTCACATAAGATTTTCACAGTACATTAACTGAAAAAAGGATGTTAAGTAATACTTCTGTTTAAAAAAACGCACACACACGTGCACGCACACACAAGATGGGAGTTCCTCCTTTGTAGTCTTGATTTCCACAGTTTTAGTTGCCCACAGTCAGTCATGGTCTTAAAATATTAAATAGAAAATTCTAGAGATAATCAATCCGTGAGTTGTAATTTACACACGGGTTTGGGGTTTGAGCAGCGTGGTGGAATCCTGTGCCGTCCTACTCCGTCCTGCCCGGGACGTGAACCATCCCTTTTTCCAGCACGGCCACGCTACTCTGCCTGTGTGTTAGTTAATTGGTGGCCCTCTTGGCCGTCAGATCGACTGTTAAGGCATTGCGGTGCTGTGTTCAC
>SJYX01004343.1:28805-63955 GCA_006410675.1 Oreotragus oreotragus
TGCGATTCATGGGGTTGCAAAGAGTCGGACACGACTGAGCTACTGAACTGAACTGAAGGTTTAACATGATTAATCTTAAAGGTTAATACTTATTTCTTCTATATGCTAGTTGTATTCATTAATGTGTATAAGAGCAGGGGATATGGAGATTTAGCAGCAAATATTGGCTCAAAAAATGAAAAACCCTTCACCAATATAATTCCTAATCAACCCACTTTACTATACTAATAATTTTCTAACCTCTCAAAAGAATCTGTATTTAGGATGTTTAAAGCATCTCGTGCCTTTCATGGTTGGGTGGCTGTGAACAATCACATGTGGCTGGATGAACCTGTTCAGGCAGGCTAGAGAAACTTCAGAGGAGTTTGTAAGTTGAAACACTATTGTCATGGCCAGGAATTTTTATTGACTGGAGCTGCAAGTTGTCTCCTTCTCTGAGAGAGGTTGTGGGGGACAGTACCCCATAAAGTCAGAGGTGTAGGTGAGAGCATAAAACAGTAAAGTAGGCAGACTCTGGTTTTGGGGGTAGATGCTTGGGAACAGGGGGTCTCCTGAGGCTCAATCTCGCCTTTGCATTATGCTGAGCCTCCTTCCTCATGACCTTTTCCGTGGGCAGAGTTCCTCATACTGGCTCCCGGCAGCACAGAGTGAGGTATAGTGTCGAGAACTTTATTTTGAAGATTCATCAAATATAATGGTGCAGGCAAAGATATATCCAGAGCAGGAACTGCTTGATTATGAATGAAGGAGTCCTCTAATCTCTAGAAATAGCCCCTTTGGTATGCATTTACTATTATACTTGTATTTGCAAAATAAGTCTCTCCGTATGAAATTTTCAGGTGTGGAATCACAAAGTAGGAAGGAATGCTTTTCAATCAAGGGCCAAGGGTTAGAGTTAAGGGCTGAGCAATAGAGAAAATCTATGGTTTTTTTTTTTTAAATACCTTCTGCCTGTTTCTGTTTACTCTTGGGAAGAGGTTGAGCAACAATGTTAGAGTTTAATGAAAAGTGCCAGTTGTATCTACAAGGAATTGAGGTTGACCATCCATATTCATAGTTAACACATTAAGTATTTGAAGTGTTAGACAGAAATTGGATGTGTTTTTCCTTTCACAGAGCATTCTCATTGATAGACATGGAGAGATTTTGCCTTTTGTTTGTTTGTTTTTTTCATTTGTCAGATAGAACAATCTCTTTTTTAGTGTGCCTCTGTTTGCAGTATCTATAAGCGTCCTTGTTGATAGGTGGTTGGTTGGGAACTAGACCACCTAACTGACCTGAGGGACCATAAAGTTATTTTGGGTGCTGTCTTGTTTTTGTCCCAAAGTCCTTTCAAAATGTTCTGCCAGTTGTTACAGTGAAGCACCATGGTGAGCACAATATAAATGCAAGTGAGCAAATATAAATTGAAAAAGGTACCATCTCTGTTTTCCAGGACCTTAACATCTAACAGATGCATTCTAAAGCTTTTTAGTTCAAGGAAATGCAGTATGGACAGATGGATTCAGATCTTGATCAAATATTTAGACTTGGGCTGAAGAAGTAGGCAGGCTTGATGGTCAGAAACATTTGGTGTAAATGAACATGTAATTCATTAAAAAATAATAATAAGCTATCTTAGTATGACCATAATGTGTCCATGCTCAGATGTGTCTTTTTTGTTTTTTAAATAAGGTGTCTCATGCCATGGACTTTGCTTTTTTTCAGTCGTTCACATCCAGAGGTCTTTTTGCTTCTCAGGGGACATTTTGTATTTTCTAGAGATGTTTTTGGTTATCACAATTTAGAGGTAGGGAAGGAAGGGTGGCTAGTTACATCTGAAAGGTAAAGGCCAGGGATTCTGAAATGTGAAGGACTCTCTCTCTCCCCAACAGGAATTATCAAGCCCAAAATGTCAGTAGTACTAAGGTTGAAAAGATTTGCTTTATTTCGAAAAGGTGCTGAGATTCTGGAAGCAAATTTCTCAATCACCTCTTTCCTGCCTACTTTCCAGTGCCAGAGGGATAGCTTGTGAGTTATTTTAATCTCATGCAATTTAGAGTGGAGGCTGGGCTGGGTGGGCCAGAGGGATCAGGGGTGGTATGGGGTGGGACAATGATGACTTCTGGACTAATTTATTAACAGAGTAATTTAATTCTTTGGAAGGAAGAAGAGCTACTCTGTAAGACCTAGGTTACCATGGTAGCACGTGGCTTCAATCACTCCTGATTAATTCCCAGCAATTAGAACAGAGGGTAGGCCTTTACTTAAATCTCTTGTCAAGAAAGAAAAATAGCATCAAGTGAATTATTCTAAGAAACAGGGTCTTGACACAGTCCATTTTAAAAGTTGAAATTTGTTTTAATCTCATGCCTGGCTCAGAAATGACAATACTGTGGCTGTACACTGTGAGAGCCCCCTTTCCATATGTTTAGGATAAAATGATTGCTGTTGGCATCACTGGACCATCTGCTGCTGGAATTTCAGACTGTTAAGGTGAAATGGGCTTAGAGTTGCACCAAGGAAATGAGAGACTCTTTCATTTTTATTCTATTTGTGTGCTCTTTGAGTTTACTTTAAGCTGCTGAAAGAGTAGAAAATATTCACGCTAAATTTTCAATGCCTGTTAAGTTGCTGTCTGTATTTGTAATAGACTGTCAAATTCCAGTAAGTGTTTATATCCTTGGTGCCCTGGGTAAAGCTACTTCCACTTTAAATATATTACTTATTGTTCAAATTTTGCAACAGCTCTAGGAATAAAACACCCACAAGCCACAATACCAATATCTCTTTAATCAGATTTAATATTTTGGCCCAGTATTTTTTATACAAATATATGGCCTAATATGATTATGTGCTATTTTTTGGCACCTACTTGTAAGAAATTGATCATTCTGCTTTTCCCAAGTTTTCATAATTATTACTTTCTATCTGAGCTTTTTCTGAAGTAAAATTTCTGAATTCTTGGGGAAAGTGCTTTGTTTACTATACACTTGGCTGATTGGATCGCTTCTCCTGAGTAAGAGCAAGACCTATTGTAACACTCTAGCCTGTGTTATCTCTGAGCTCTGAATATCCCTACCTAACTTATGAGAACCAGAAAGACTATTTCTGTTCAGTATACTTTCTATAATTGCTATAGTTCTTAGACAAATATGTGTTGAATGTTTTATGGCAGGCTTTGTGTTGTCCATGAATAAAAAGTGAACACCAGCATATAGGAATCCCATTGTCTTGTTTATTCACTAGTGTGATCGAAGTTGGGAGTATTAACTGGATCTGAACCTGTAGGTCCTGCCCTCTCTTTTCACATGCTGATTATACCACTGGCAAACAGAATGTATTTGGGGGTTTTCTTTTTCTTTCATTCCTATTGCCTGCAAGATCCCCCCTCAGTTTTTCATGAAACAAATTCCTTAAAAAAAAAAAAAAAGCCCAGAGATTTAGTGTTTCAATTACAGAAAGCTGCCTAACGAAGAACCTGCCTTGAAAGTGTAAGTGGCTCAGTTGTGTCTGACTCTGAGACCCCAGGACTGTCCATGGAATTCTCTAGGCCAGAACATTGGAGTGGGTAGCCTTTCCCTTCTCCAGGGGATCTTCCCAACCCAGGAATCGAACTGGGGTCTCTTGCATTGTAGGTGGATTCTTTACCAACTGAGCTATCTGGGAAGCCCAAGATGATCTATGAAATATATGAAACCTGTTGGATTCAGAAGTAACAAAACATTTTAATTCAAACTTTTATAGTTTGAAGTGGGTGATGATTGCATCTTTGCACACTCAGTTTGAAACATGCAGCTGAAAGGGTGATTAACATAGTCAACTGCCTTATGAAAAGCCTTTCTAGCAAGTGAAATATTTATTCGTTCGTAGGTATTCAGGATGCATGGCCTTATCATCCATTAAAGCATATCCATAAAGCTCTATAGCAGATGCCTCTGGTGCCCAAGTTACAGCCTCTCAACCCACCTCTAACTTCAGCCACAGTGCTAGCTAGTTTCAATGTCAGTGCTTCATGCTGACAACCTCCCATCCTGAGGGCTTGGTGCATTTTCATACTTGCTGCCACACAGCCTACTTGAAGCCAGGGGAGTCCGCTTCTCCTCTCCCAAGTCTATTTTCCTGGCATCCTCACTTTCCTTTCCTGAGATCAATTTCCTCCAAAACTTACTGCCACCCAAGTTCTAGTCTCAGGCTCTACTTTCAGGAGGAAATAAAACTCAGGTCTCAACTTGGAATTTTTGTGTTTGCCTACTGTATGAAAATAATAAAACTATAAAATGATTTATTTAATGTATTTAAGGTTCAGAGATTTTCATAGCTTCAGCCTGGCCTTACCCAACTTTATCTAATTATATAGGTTATTATAATAATATGTTTGACTTTGGATTTACATGAATTCATAGGAAGAAAGCCTGTTTGTTTGGGTTTGTTTCTCTTCTTGTCTCTCCACAGACTCATCCTTTTTTTTACATAATTGGAGACATGGAGCTGATTTTGGTTAGGGCTTTTAGAAACTAAAATCATTGTAGTTTTTTTAAAAAGTGGAAATAATATTGGAATTGTGGTCATTGAATCTGACCTTTTATAGTAAGTGATTCTTATGATGAACTTTGGCCTTATTAAGATCTCTAGGCTCTATTAGGATTTATGGAAATAGATTCAAAGTGAATGTGAATGTTCACACACCATCCTCTAGGGATGATATGAACTCTCAAGTTCAAAGGCTATAATACCCAATACAAATCTGGAATTTCTAACCCTTCTTTCTACATTTATATCTACTATGTCTGGTCTTTAAGTAAAAAGGGAATATAAAGAACAAATTTCTTATTTGGTCATAAGAAGTTATTTTTAATCAGGGACAACCCTGAACCTGATCTCTTTGATATATAAATGAGATTGAATTTCATTGCCCTTCACATCTCTGGAGGGCTCTTTCTTTTTATCTGATTGTCATGTAATTTAATTGCCAGGAACTCCCAATCCCACCATAAACTCAGGGAAGTTCCACATTAGACTAGTTAATGCATCCAGTGACTTCTGATGTGTTTTATATGATACTTTTAAGACACACGGAGCTTGTTATATACTATCTCCTAAAGTCCATTTGGTTGATTTCATTGTAGGCAATAGGTGACTGATTTAGGAGAATTTAATCCAGGGTTTTCATGCTAGGTGAGTCCATCTACTGTGCACCCTGACTCAGATAATATTTCACAGAATAACTGGGTATGGGTTAAGAATAGGCTTTATTGATAAAACACAAATTCATACAAATCAAGGGTGACCAGGAGAAAACAATACACCTTTTCCTCATCTCATAGTGAGGTATGCTGAAACTAGGTCTCTGGATCCTTACTTGTGAGTCTGTTCCTTGGGTTGAGACCTTTTCTTTTCCCTCAATGCCCAATCACTGTGTGCAAGCACAGTAGCAACTTTCTTTGAGAGAGGATGGACTGCTAGATGTAAGAAGGCTGTATTTGGAATACTGAGTTTTACCGGAAGAGCCCATAGCCTCACAACACCCAGAAACCTTGAGGCCCATAGGAAATTGGAATCCCTTTCTGGGAGAAAGGAGCCTCCAACCCTGTAGAGGACAGAGTTTGGTGAATCTGCTCAGATTGGAACCAAGGACAGTGCAGATCCTATTAGCTCTTTGTCAGGGCAGCCAGGCTGTCTCAGAGGATGATTCTTGCACAATCCTCTTTTACCAGATTTATCGGAAAAGCAAGATTAAAGGTAAAAAACGTCTACCTCTAACCAGAAAGGTGTTTCCTCTTACCAAACAGTAGTAAGAGCACCCAGTAGCTAATCAATCCAGCTGAGTCAATCCTGACAACCATCGGAGTGGAAGTTACATTGGCATGACTATAATAGTTACATTGGGATGACTATCCTCCCTCTGCCTCAACTGATATCTAACATCTGAGGACTCCTTTATCTGATACTAACAGATATTTCATATGTTTTCTTTGTGGTAGTGTGTGCATGGCATTTCTTACTTTATCCTTTGACTTTTAACCTATGCATGCCTTTGTGAGTTTCTTTTAAAGAGCATATGGTTGAGTCTTACTTTTTAAATCTGAGCTAACAACATTTTTCTTAAAATTGGTATGTTTAGAGTTTAGACCACTCACATTTAGTGTAATCATGATATGTTTGGGATAGAATATACCACATTGCCAGCTGTTTTGCTATTTCTCTCTGTTCCAGCTATTCTTTTTTTTTTTTTAATACAAACATTTGTTTTAATTGGAAGTTAATTACGGGGAACACGTGAATACCTGTGGCGGATTCATGTTGATGTATGGCAAATCCTGCTATTCTTTTTCTGTTTTGGTATTACTGAACATTGTTTATGATTCAATTTTATTTCCTTTATGAACTTAAGATTTTTCTTCTTTTTGGAATTAATTTAGTAGTGTTTATAAATACAGTTTTAATTAATCTGACTCTACCCTCAAATAGTATATCCCCATTTCTTCCCCCAATTTTTTATTCTATTGTCCCATACATACTACTTTCATATAGCTTATAATCATATATTCAGTTCAGTTCAGTCACTCAGTTGTGTCTGACTATTTGCGATCCCATGAATCGCAGCATGCCAGGCCTTCCTGTCCATCACCATCTTCTGGAGTTCACTCAAATTCACATCCATTGAGTCCATGATGCCATCCACCCATCTCATCCTCTGTCGTCCCCTTCTCCTCCTGCCCCCAACCCCTTCCAGCATCAATGTCTTTTCCAATGAGTCAACTCTTCGCATGAGGTGGCAGAAGTACTGGAGTTTCAGCTTTAGCATCATTCCTTCCAAAGAACACTCAGGACTGATCTCCTTTAGAATGGACTGGTTAGATCTCCTTGCAGTCCAAGGGACTCTCGAGAGTCTTCTCCAATACCGCTATTCAAACGCATCAATTCTTCGTACTACTCTTATTTTAGATAGTTTATTTTTAGAGCAATTATACATTTAAAGTGATATTTTATTCTATTTTCAACATTATTTATTTGTGAAGTTTCATATTTTTGACATATCCAAGTTCTTTTGCTGAAGAAAGTATTTTAAAATTTCTTGTGGAGTAGGTCTGTTATCAACAGATTTCCTTAGTCTTTGCTGAGTAAGTTTTTCTCATTTAAAAACTTGTATGTATGTATGTATGTATGTATATAATTTCTGCTGGTCTAGAATTCTGAGTTGACAGATTTTCTTTTTCCCTTAAAAGCACTTGAAGGAGGTCCTCACTTCTTTGTCTTTTTGACTGCATGCTAGTTGACAATAAATCCACTGTAATCTTCCTGCTTATTCTCCTGTAGGAAATATGTCTTTGTTTTATGGTTGCCTTCAAGTTTTCCTTTTTGTCTTTGGTTTTCAGAAGTTTGAATATTTCTTTGTTTTTGGTATTAGCTGTGCATCTTGAATCTTTAGTTTGATATATATCACTAATTTAGGGAGAGGCTTAGCTGTTATTTCCTCAGGTACTTCTCCCAACTTTTTGTATCTCTACTCTTTGTGGGATTTCAATTGCATTTATGTTAGAACTTTTGATATTGTTCTATAGCTCTTGAGNGTATTAGCTGTGCATCTTGAATCTTTAGTTTGATATATATCACTAATTTAGGGAGAGGCTTAGCTGTTATTTCCTCAGGTACTTCTCCCAACTTTTTGTATCTCTACTCTTTGTGGGATTTCAATTGCATTTATGTTAGAACTTTTGATATTGTTCTGTAGCTCTTGAGTGTTCTATTCAGTTTTTTTTTTTTTTTAACTCTTTTGTCTTTCCCTCTCTTTCTTTCACTTTGAGTAATTTCTATTGACCTATCTTCTGGTTCACTGATCCTTTCTTGACTATATTCATTCTACTTATGAGCCTTCAAAGGCCTTCATTATTTCTATCAGTTTCTTTTACGTTTCTAATAATTCCGTTTGATTCTGTCTTACAGTTTCCATGACTGCTTAAACTACCCACATGATATTACATGCTGTCTTTCTTTTCAACTAGATCTTTCAAGACGTTAGTTATTTTACATCCCTTGTTTGATACTAACAACATCTGCATCATATCAGAGGCCTCTGCTGATGATTACTTTCTCTTATGGTGTTTTTCTTGCCTTTCCATATGTCATATTTTTTTTGTTGTTGAAAGCTGCACATCTTGTATAGGGAACGAGATACTGAGGTAAATATCTGAGATAAATATATTTTTTTATGCCTGAAGATAAGTGTACCTTACTTTCTGCTAGACCTTAGTATGGAGGTTTCTGTTAATCTTGACAGGAGTTTGAGGTCTTTTGGTTGCTATGGTTACCACAGTTTTTTTTTTTGTTTTTTTTTTCAAAAATTTCCAGTGATACTTTTGTTCAGATTGTGGGCTGCTTTGTAAGAGATTATTTTCTCAGTATATGCTTATTCTTAGTGTCTTCTTTTGGGCTGTGCCCTAGAGAGAAGCTGCCTCTTGCTATTCTCCCACCTGCGTTCCGCTGTTACTATTAATTCATTTTTATTAGCCTGCTGGTTGATGTTTGCACAGAGGAGGATTTTCCGATGTTCCAGTTATGTCTATGGCTCCTGAAATTACTGTTGTCTGTGTTTCAGGAGTTTCGCATTCACACATGTTCCTGACTCCCCTTCAGACCTATACTCAGGTCTGTCATGTATTTCTATCCCTTCCACAATGCTTGAGCTCTTTCTCTTTTATTCTCTTTTTCCAGCTTCACTGGGCTTCCGCCATTGCCCTAATATCATGAGTATTGTTGCTCTTACCCCAGTAAATTAAGGCTTTTGTTCTATAAGGGATAAGAGAGTCATTGTTCTGGGAAAGGATTCACCAGGCTGGCTGCTGTTTTCCTTCCTCAGCCAACACCAGGAGGAAAGCTTTTCCACAGTCTCCCATATTTTCCTTTTGAGTGCTCGATGGGTTTATGGAAAGTAAGTCTGAAAATGTTAATCTCCCTATACTTGTGGCTCCCAGGGCTTCATACTTTCTTTGGAGCCTTTAATTCAGTACGGTTTAGTTCAGTTGCTCAGTCATGTCTGACTCTTTGAGACTACATGGACTGCAGCATGCCACGCCTCCCTGCCCATGACCAACACCTGAAGTTTCCTCAAACACTTCTATTGAGTCAGTGATGACATACAACCATCTCATCCTCTGTCCTCTCCTTCTCCTCCCGCCTTCAATCTTGCCCAGCATCAGGATCTTTTCCAATGAGTCAGTTCTAAGCATCAGGTGGCCAAAGTACTGGAGTTTAAGCTTCAGCATCAGTCCTTTCAATGAATATTCAGAACCAATTTGCTTTAGGATTGACTGGTTTGAGCTCCTTGCTGTCCAAGGGACTCTCAAGAGTCTTCTCCAACACCACAGTTCAAAAGCATCAATTCTTCAGTGCTCAGCTTTCTTTGTGATTTAATTCTCACATCCATACATGACTACTGGAAAAACTTGGATTTTTATTAGATGGACCTTTGTCAGTAAAGTAATGTGTCTTCCTTTTAATAAGATGTCTAAGTCGATCATAGATTTTCTTCCAAGGGGCAAGCATCTTTAATTTCATGGCTGCAATCATCATCTGCAGTGATTTTGGAACCCCAAAAAATAAAGTCAGCCACTGTTTCCACTGTTTCCCCATCTATTTCCCATGAAGTGATAGGACCGGTTGCCATGATCTTATTTTTCTGAAAGTTGAGTTTTAAGGCAATTTTTCACTCTCCTCTTTCACTTTCATCAAGAGGCTCTTTAGTTCCTTTTAGCTTTCTGCCATAAGTGATGTCATCTACATATCTGAAGTTTGTGATATTTCTCCCTGCAGTCTTCATTCCAGCATGTGCTTCATCCAGCCTGGAATTGCAAATGATGTACTCTGCATATAAGTTAAATAAGCAGGGTGACAATATACAGCCTTATCCTACTCCTTTCCCAATTTGGAACCAGTCTATCCTTCCATGTCTGGTTCTAACTGTTGCTTCTTGGCCTGCATACAGATTTCTCAAGAGGCAGGTAAGAAGGTTTGTATTCCAATCTCTTCAAGAATTTTCCACAATTTGTTGTGATTCACACTCTTAAAGGCTTTAGCATAGTCTAGGAACAGAAGTAGTGTTTTTCTGGAATACTCTTGCTTTTGAGATGACTCAGTGGATGTTGGCAATTTGACCTCTGGTTTCCTCTGCCTTTCTAAATCCAGCTTGAACATCTGGAAGTTCTCAATTCACTTACTGTTGAAGCCTCACTTGGAGAATTTTGAGCATTACTTTGCTAGTATGTGAGATGAGTGCAATTGTTCTGTAGTTTAAACATTCTTTGGCATTGCCTTTCTTTAGGATTTGAATGAAAACTGACTTTTTCCAGTCATGTTGGCCACTGCTAAGTTTTCCAAATATGCTGACATATTGAATGCAGCACTTTCACAGCATCATCTTTTAGGATTTGAAATAGCTCAACTGGAATTCCATCACCTCCACTAGCTTTGTTTGTAGTGATGCTTCCTAAGGCCCACACTCCAGGATGTCTGGCACTTGGTCAGTAATCACACCATCATGGTTATATGGGTCATGAAGATCTCTTTTGTATAGTTGTTCTCTGTATTCTTGTCATCTCTTCTTAATACCTTCTGCTTTCATACCACTTCTGTCCTTTATTGAGCCTATCTTTGCATGAAATGTTCCCTTGGTATCTCTAATATTCTTGAAGAGATCTCTAGTCTTTCCCATTCTATTGTTTTGCTGTATTTCTTTGCATCAACCACTTAGGAAAGATTTCCTATCTCTCCTTGGTATACTTTGGAACTCTTAATTCAGATGGATATATCTTTCCTTTTCTCCTTTGCTTTTCACTTCTCTTCTTTTCTCAGCTATGAAGCAGGGCAAAGTCTGACATAGTTGTCCTGAGAGAATCATGAGTCAGAGCAAACACCCACTTCCAACAACAGAAGAGTTGATTCTACAAATGGACATCACCAGATGGTCAATACTGAAATCAGATTGATTGTATTCTTTGTAGCCAGTGATGGAGAAGTTCTATACAGTCAGCAAAAGCAAGACGAGGAGCATACAATGGCTCAGATCGAACTCCTTATTGCAAAATTCAACCTTAAGTGGAAGAAAGTAGGGAAAACCACCAGACCGTTCAGGTGTCAGTTCAGTCACTCAGTTGTGTTCAACTCTTTGCGACCCTATGGCCTGCAGCACGCCAGGCCTCCATGTCCATCACCAACCCCCGGAGTTTTCTCAAACTCATATCCATTGAGTTGGTGATGCCATCCAAACATCTCATCCTCTGTCATCCCCTTCTCCTCCTACCTACAATCTTTCCTAGTATCAGGGTTTTTCCAGTGAATCAGTTTTAAGCATCAGGTGGTCAAAGTATTGGAGTTTCAGCTTCAGAATCAGTCCTTCCAATGAATATTCAGGACTGATTTCCTTTAGGATTGACTGGTTGGATCTCCTTGCAGTCCAAATGCCTCTCAAGAGTCTTCTCCAACACCATAGTTCAAAAGCATCAGTTCTTCAGTGCTCAGCTTTCTTTATAGTCCTACTCTCACATCCATACATGACTACTGGAAAAACGATAGCTTTGACTAGATGGACCTTAGTCGGCAAAGTAATGTCTCTGCTTTTGAATATGCTGTCTAGGTTGGTCATAACTTTTCTTCCAAGGAGCAAGCATGTTTTAATTTTATGGCTGCAGTCACCATCTGCTGTGATTTTAGAACCAAAAAAAAATTAAGTCTGTCACTGTTTCCACTATTTCCCCATCTATTTGCCATGCAGTGATGGGCCCGGATGCCATGATCTTAGTTTTCTGAATGTTGAGATTTAAGCCAGTTTTTTCACTCTCCTCTTTCACTTGCATAAAGAGGCTCTTTAGTTCTTCTTAGCTTTTTGCCATAAGGGTGGTGTCATGTGCATATCTGAAGTTATTGATATTTCTCCTGGCAATCTTTTTTATAAAATTAATTAATTTATTTTAATTGAAAGCTAATTACAATAATTTTGCCATATATTGACATGAATGTTTTTTGCCATATATTGACATGAATCAGCCATGGGTGTACATGTGTTTCCCATCCTAAACCACCCTCCCACCTCCCACCATCCCATCCTTCAGGGTTTTCCCAGTGCACTGGCCCTGAGTACCCTGTCTCATGCATCAAATCTGGACTGGTGATCTATTTCATATATGGCAATATACATGTTTCAATGCTATTCTCTCAATTCATCCACCCTCACCTTCTCCCATAGAGTCCAAAAGTCTGCTCTGTACATCTGTGTCTCTTTTGCTGTCTCATATATAGGGTCATAGTTACCTTCTTTCTAAATTCTGTATATATGCATTAATATACTATATTGATTTTTTTTTCTGACTTACTTCACTCTGTATAATAGGCTCCAGTTTCATCCACCTCATTAGAATGGATTCAAATGCATTCTTTTTAGTAGCTGAGAAATATTCCATTGTGTATATGTACCACAGCCCTCTTATCCGTTTTTCTGCTGATGGACATCTAGGTTGCTTACATGTCCTGGCTATTGTAAACAATGCTGAGATGAACATTGGCATATGGATGTCTCTTTCAACTCTGGTTTCCTCGATGTGTATGCCCAGCAGTGGAATTATTGGGTCTTATGGCAGTTCTATTTGTAGATTTCTTTTTTTTTTTTNTCCAAGGGACTCTCAAGAGTCTTCTCCAACACCACAGTTCAAAAGCATCAGTTCTTTTGTGCTCAGCTTTTTCTATAAAGAAAGCTGAACCTTTGCTTAGTGACAGCTCTACCAAGGACTGACCCTTGGGTACAGCTCTGCTAGAGGAGGAAAGACAGCTTACACTTTTTACTTTTTAATTTTGGAGTCAATTTCAATTGTATCCACATTGCATAGGAGAAAATTTCCAAGGGTTGAAACAGCCTTGGTTTAAAAAAGAAAAAGTCATTATACAGGTAAATGGACTTTGTATGAATTTTAACACATGTAGAGTCATGTAACCAGCAGCACAGTGAGAATACAGAACGATTCTACCACCATGTAATGTTCCTGGGGCTATATCTGTGTAGTCATGCTTACTTTCAGCAGCCACTGATCTGTTCCCCATCACTATAGTTTGAGACAGCTCTGCTTTGAATCATTTTGTCTTTTATCCTCACAGTTTGCAAAGACCACGGGGTTTTTGTGTCAGAGAAGGCGGATACATTCTCCATTACTAAGTATGGGACTGGGGGAGGTTAACTTAATAAGGCATGGAAAGAAAAGGAAACATTTATAAGATCCGGCCCAACAAGGATGTCTGTATTTGCCATCTTGGTATCTCAACCTTACTCAAAAGACTGGAGTAAAGTTAAGGGCTGGTGGAGTGGGGCAGAGGTTAGGCATGGCTGCTCAGTCGCTTCAGTTACGTGTGACTCTTTGCAACCCCGCGGACTAGAGCCCGCCAGCCTCTTCTGTCCATGGGATTCTCCAGGCAAGAAAACCGGAAAGTGAAAGAAGGTGAAAGTGAAGTCTCTCAGTTGTGTCTGACTCTTTGCGACCCATGGACTGTAGCCTACCAGGCTCCTCAGTCCATGGAATTTTCCAGGCAAGAGTACCAGGGTGGGTTGCCATTTTCTTCTCCAAGGGGATCTTCCCAATCCAGGGATCAAACCCTGGTCTCCTGCACTGCAGGCAGACACCTTACCATCTGAGCCACCCAGGAAGCCCAAGAAAACCGGAGTGGGTTGCCATTTCCTCCTTCAGGAAGTCACTACCCTAATGAATAATGCAGTCGGTTTTGCCCAGACCATGCTGAAGAGTTGTGATGCAGCATACACACCGAGAAGGCTCTGAAGATTTCTTAAAAGTATAGAGTTTTAATTTTTTTAGACCAGTTTTACGTTCACAACAAAACTGATTCACAATGGAAAGCTTACAAGTTACTTGGGGAAAGGAGATAACGGGTTTGGCAAATGAAATGAATGGGCAAAAAGTGAAAGAACCAGCACAGGGTGTGTTTGAGAGAAAGTTTTGTTTTCCTTTGTGGGGATGGGGTTGAGACATGGAAAGAGAAATTTTGTGGGAGGTTGAATGCTGTGATCCATAGTGTTTGGGGCAGTTATATGCTGGATAAGGAGGATATTCATAGACATTTCATTGTGTATTATAAAGGAAATCTTCTCTGGTACTTTCAAAACATGTGTGAAGTTTTAAGTTGCTTTTGGATAAAATTTACTTGTGTGTTCTATTCTTGAGGCAGACTTTGTGTTTATTGTGGTATACTTATTGTGACATACTGTTTCAGAAAGGTGATATATATATATATATATATATATATATAGTGAAGTCGCTCAGTCGTATCCAACTCTTTGCGACCCCATAGACTGTAGCCTACCAGGCTCCTCTGTCCATGGAATTTTCCAGGCAATAGTACTGGAGTGGGTTGCCATTTCCTTCTCCAAGGGATCTTCCCAACCCAGGGCTCAAACCCGGGTCTCCTGTATTGTAGACAGACGCTTTACCATCTGAGCCACCAGGGAAGTCCACAAGCTCCTTAGACATTGCTAAGTATGGTCTTGGACTGTATTTTCTACCACATTCAGCCAAGATGAATTCATGTGATAAGGTGCACACAGCTCATCAAGAAATGGCTAGAAAAAGGTGAAACTGTTTTCATGTTCCC
Source organism: Oreotragus oreotragus (assembly GCA_006410675.1). Lineage (NCBI taxonomy): Eukaryota > Metazoa > Chordata > Mammalia > Artiodactyla > Bovidae > Oreotragus > Oreotragus oreotragus. Next base: position 43,431 of record SJYX01004343.1, read on the forward strand.
ATCAGTAAAGAGCTCTGTAACACAACAAGCACTGTACTTAAAAGTACAGGCTTAATAGATACTGTGGGCCAGGCATGGTTGAAGTGGCCTTATCAACCTTATCTCATTTCATCCTGAAAATAACCCTAAGAGATAGGTACTATTATCAGTATTCCATTTCATAGAAGATGAAATCAAGATTTAGAGAAGTTGAGTAATCCAGTCAGAGCTATTAAACGGATTTGAACGCAGGCTTTGAATGGCAGAAATCAGTCATCTAGCCATTACTATATTGCTGCCACTCACCTTCAGGGTGTTAAGATAACAGATGTTAAACTCATCTGTTAAGATAGAGAATAATTCCTAACCCATAAAATCATTCTGAGGGTTAAATGAGATCACTATAACCTCCCTGCACAGTTTATTCATGTTCTTTGATTCCGATTGTCCATTACTGTGCCTTGCGCAGAGAAGAGATTTCAATAAAAGCACTACTGTTTTATGACTAAGCATATTCCATGCCCACTCTAGGTTTTACGCAAGACATTTGTGAGTTACTAATCATTGTGTTACCACTGGGGATACGGAGATAAATAAGACAGTCCTTGCCCTGAGAGCTCAAAGTCCTGTGGGTTAAACACAGAGACCGTTCCCAGATACTGTACATAAGTGCAGTGAGAGTGGAAATCAAGATGCATGGCCTGCCTGACAGCTGCCTTAAAGGATAATCTGGAGTTCAGAGAGTAGGTGAGTAGGAAAAGGTGGGCTTAGGAAGGCAAGACATCTTTCGGAGAGTGGGAAACCAGTGATATTTGGTGTTTATTGCTGAGGCATAAGAGGCAGGGCAAGAAGTGACAAGAAACAAGGTTGCAGAGGAAAGCAACCTGGGTGCCCTGTGGAAAACTTGAACTCCATCTTGTCACCCACCGTTGCCAAACATCTTTGCCCCCCCCCCTTTTTTTTAACATTTTGCCATATCCATGCCCTCTGTCTTATTATTTGCTTAATATTAACAGCTCTTTTTTACTCAATCTTGCCCTAAGCAATAATATCCCCCAAACCAGTTTTGTTATACTAGTTTTACTTTTCTAATAATACACTTTACAACAAATGGGTTACAATTACAATTTTAGAAAATATCTATCATGGATCACTTAAAAATCATCTCAAAAAAAAAAAAAAAAAGAAAAAATCGTCTCAGATAGCACTGAGAGAATGAATGTGTATTGTGGTTGTTTGGGTAAGCATTAGGGTCCTTGGAGGGTTTTTAGCAGAGGAATCATTTATTAGATTTGCTTTCTTTCTGAAAAATGGAAATTAAAAAATTTTTATATAGGAGAAGAATGAGCAAAAAAGCATTTTTCATTATAAAAATGTCCTTTTTAAGATTTAGGGTTTATGTGTGCATCATTTTTCTTTGGTTCCCAGAGAAAAACTAGTTTGCTAACTTTAGCCACAATACTTCTTTTAAGAAGGTCCACATGAAGCATTTATTTTTTCTAAGCAAATATAAAGTACTGTATTTGCTTAGAAATTTTGCCCATCTGTATAGTTTTGGAAGCCTTTTGTTTCTGATTTTAAAAGTTTTTGTCTTTTTCTCTTACTTTTATTCAGTTTTGCTTTATAATCATGCTTCCCAAGTAAAATCTACAAGACAAAGTGTTTTCAGAGAACTCTAGTTTCTACCCTTCATATCGACCTGGTTCCTTCAATCCATTCCATAGGGAATCATTTTGCTTATTTATTTGTGGTTTGAAAGTGAAAGTCACTCAGTCGTGTCCAACTCTCTGCAACCCCATGGACTATATAGTCCATGCAATTCTCCAGGCCAGAATACTGGAGTGGGTAGCCTTTCCTTCCATTTGAAAACATATGTGAGATATATCTCCACCTTGCTTTATTCACTCTGTACTCTGGAGACCACTCCAAAGCAATACATAGAGATGTTTTTCACTTAGAGTGTGACTTTGAGGAGAAAAGTAGTTCATACAAAGTAAGTTTTCTGATCACATGAAATTAAACTATAAGTCATAACAAATATTTCTAGGAAAAAAACCCTTTAAATATTGCATATTAATCATTACCCTTCTAAATAACCCACGGTTAAAGAAGAAATTACAAAGAAAATTTTAAAATATCATTTGAATAAAATTTATTGACACACATTAAATTTCTAGGTAACAGCTAAAGCAGGGCTTATACAGAAATTTATACCATTAAATGCTTATGTTAGAAAGGAAGAAAGGTTTCAAACTGTTAACCTAGACTTTCACCTTAAAAAAGTTTAAAAACCAAGAACAAATTAAACCCAAAGCAAACAGAAGGAAAGAAATAACAAAAATAAAAACAGAAATTAATATACTAGAAAACAGGTGAAAATAAAGTAAAAACAAGAAGCTGTTTCTTGAAAAGATCAATAAAATTGATAAACCTCTAGCCAGATTGACAAAAAAAAAGAACAAAGTCACAAATGAGGAATTTTTCAAATGAAAGAGGGCCATCACTATAAATATTAAAATGATAATTAGGATATATGATGGTCAACTTTATGCCAGTGAGTTTGATAGTTTAGATATAGACATCTCTTGAAAAACGCAAACCACTAAAGCCCACTCAAGAAGAAACAGATAACCTAAACAGCCTTCTACTAAACTGAATGAAATAAATCGGATTTGTAGTTAAAAACCTCTCCACAAAGAAATTCCAGACCAAATGACTTGAATTTTACCAACCATTTAAGAAATGAATAGTATCAATTTTACACACAGTTTTTATGACCTTAGCTTAGGCAAAGATATCTCAGATAATTTAAAAGACTGGCTACACTAAGTGCTGATAAAGACACGGAGCAATTGGAACTCTTGTTCACTGCAGGTTGGTATACAAAATTATACAGCCACTTTGAAAAACAGTTAGAAAGATTTTTATAAAGCCAAACATCCACATACATCTTCTATATGACCCATAACTTCATTCCTATGTATTTACTTAACATAGGAGAAAGGAAAAAGTAGTCACACAGAGACCCACCTGTGAATGTTTCTAGAGGTTTATTCATAGCATCATCAAAACGGAAACAACTAAAATGTCCTTCAACTGATGAATGGATAAACCAACGTGTCACTATACATCCACACAGAGGAATACTACTCAGCCATAAAAAGGGACTGAGCTATTGATAACCACAACATGGATGAAATCAAAAGGTTTATGTTAAGTGAAAGTGGCCAGATACAAAGGTTATATATTATCTTATTTTCATAGAATTCTTTAAAAGGCAACACTCTAGAGAGAAAAATTGTTAGTGATTGCCAGACCTGGAAAGGGGATTGGCTATAAAAGGTTGAGAACTTTTTGGGGTGATGGAAATCTATCGTATTTTGATTATGGTGGTGGTTACACAACCACATACATTTGTCAAATCTCATTAAATTGTACTTAAGGGAGTGAGTTTTATTTTATATACTTTATAAACTTGACTTTAAAAATATAATAAAGGTTAAAAAAAGAAATGAAGGGAAAAAAGATTAAAAGGACTTCCCTGGTGGTGCATTGGCTAAGAGTCCATGCTCCAATGCAGGGAGTACAGAAGGGTCATTGGTCAGAGAACTAAGAGCTTGAATGCCACATGGTTTGGCTAAAAAAAGACATTGACGGTGGATAAACCAATAAGGAGACAGAAGGGATGAAGTTTAAACCAGGGCATGTATGCATGCTCAGTCGTGTTCAATTCTTTCCTGCCAGGCTCCTCTGTCCATGGGGTTCTCCAGGCAAGAGTACTGGACTGAGTTGCCATTTCCTCCTCCAGGGGATCCTTCCCAACCAGGAATCAAACCCACATCTTTTGTGTCTTCTGCATTGGCAGGCAGGTTCCTTACCACTGAGCTGCCCGGACAGATACCTTGATGAGCCTTCCACTAAGTGTTGTGTACAGATTGTCAGAGCTCAAAGTAAAAGGTTACAGCCCATATTGATCTAACTTTTAAAGCAAAGAAATATGAAAAAAATATTACAATGTAGAAAATCACTTATATTTTTAATACACTGAATGTATTTGAATACATTGAATACATTGCTCTGGGGTCCCCACTGATAGGCCAGAGGTTAATTTTATTGGACTGATATCCAAGCCAATTATTGTTATGATAATTCCCGATGTCTCAGTGCTGAAACATGGTAAACACACAACAAATATTTGCTAAGTGAATCTGTTGAATATTTCCTCTTTGCCAAGTTTTGGAGGCTTCTGGATTTCACAGACTGTGAACACAGGTGAGCTTAGAAGGCAAACTCAGAAATGGCTGCACAACTGAAGACCCTTTTAAATTCATGGTGCCTGATGGAAGGATGGGAGGGGTTGGTGCTACTTGCTACCTGGTTTCAGTGGCTTTGCAACAAATTGATGTTTTGTTTTGTTTTTTTATCCTTTCTTCAAAGTTTTTCTTAAATTCAGCTGCAGTTCTCTCATGCATTCATTGCTTTTTTTTTTTTTTTTTTTTTTTGCATTGGCAGTTGGAGCCACAGAAGAAAGACCTGCACCTTCTCTGAAAATGTTTTTTTCTGTTTTAAAAACTTTCCTTTTGCGACTTTGGCAACAGAGCCTGAAAGTAGCACAGGGAGAATAGCTTTGAACATCACTGCTTTACGGTAGGAAATCATTTTAGCTCTATTGTCACCAGTTCAGTCTGGTTTGGGCACCAAAGTATCATGTTCCTAATCACACAGGAACTTGTGAATTCAATTCAGCATCTGGTGTGACTTCCCGAAATCACCAGTTAGGATGACTACATTCCTTTAACTCGACTGGGCAGGATGGCACATGTCCTAAAATGTGCTGGAGTCTCCTCTTAGCACCTCTTTCTCAATACCCAGAGTTGAAGAGAATAGTCCTGCCTTTCTGGTCACTGTATTTTTCTGTAGGCTCTCGACTCCCGGTGTGTGTTTTCTCAGCACCCTGTGCATGGAGTAGGTTGGGTTTGAATGTCACGGTTATTGAGCAAATTTGAAAATAAGTAGGAGTCAGAGTGAGAAGGGTAGCTGGTCTTGTAAGAGGAGAGAGAAGTTAACGGACTGTGGGAGGGGTGAGTCATAGCTGTTCTGAGTTTCAGAAACAGCTCAGCCCCGCCAGCTGCAGGCACTCAGCCTTTTAGCAAGTGACTCTCTCCGTACTCCTCCCGTGGGCTGGAGCACGAATGAGCCTGAGGTCCTGCAGAGGAAACTCCACATTTGAAAACTGTACTTTTTAAAATTTTATTTTATTTTATTTTACTTTACAGTACTCTACTGGTTTTGGCATACATTGACATGAATCTGCCACGGGTGTACACGAACTCCCAAACATGAACCCCCCTTCCACTTCCCACCCCCCATCATCCCTCCGGATCATCCCCACACACCAGCCCCAAGCATCCTGCATCCCGCATCGAACATAGACTGGCGATTCGTTTCTTACATGATAGTATACATATTTCAACACTATTCTCCCAAATCATCCCACCCTCTCCCTCTCCCTCTCCCTCAGAGTCCAAAAGTCCGCTCTACACATCTGTGTCTCTTTTGCTGTCCTGCATACAGGGTCCTCATTACCATCTTTCTAAATTCCATATATATGTGTTAGTATACTGTATTGGTGTTTTTCATCTTGGTTCTGCTCAGGGACAGTCTTTGAAAACTGGCCATCAATCCAAGCTTCCAGCAGTGACGTAAGCGAGGCACTGCCAGGGTGACAGAGGCTGGAATACACAGAATTTCACCCTTTTTTTTTTGGCATAATTAAGTAGAAGGATCTGTTGATACTGTAGATTCAAAACGAGGACATCCGTAATGCTTATTCACATTTCTCAGTCCCGACAACTTCGCATGTACATTCAGCACCGGCACCCTTCAATGTGTTGGGAGGGAAAAGTCTGTAATAAAAAGAAGCTGAAAAAAAGGGACACAGTAGTGTGGTTTGGTTTCACGGGCACGTTTCTCAAACTAGTGATCTCATTGGAAAGAAGCTCAGGGACGTCAGAGGTGTAAAGAGAAGGAAAGGCAAAAGTTCCAGGTTGGGTCAACCATTCAGCATAACCGTTAATCAAGAGCGGTCCTGGGAGACTCCTGGGTGTCACGGCTTGGATGCAGGAGGCCGTGGCCCACGACTGGTGAGGTTGTGAGATTGGGTTCAGTGCAGGGGAGTAAATGAAGGGATGTCCCCTTTTGGTTCTCCATCGCCCTCTTCCATTCCTGTATACTGTTAGTATATCTCACAAGGATCCCAAATTGTCATTCCTTTCATACTTGCCCAATGGCTCAGGGGCTTCCCTGATGGTTCAGTGGGTAAACAACCCACCTGCAATGCAGAAAACACAGGAGATTCGGTTCTATCCCTGGGTTGGGAAGATCCCCTGAAGAAGGAAATGGCAACCCACTCCAGTATTCTTGCCTGGNTGTCATTCCTTTCATACTTGCCCAATGGCTCAGGGGCTTCCCTGATGGTTCAGTGGGTAAACAACCCACCTGCAATGCAGAAAACACAGGAGATTCGGTTCTATCCCTGGGTTGGGAAGATCCCCTGAAGAAGGAAATGGCAACCCACTCCAGTATTCTTGCCTGGGAAGTCCCATGGACAGAGGAGCCTGGCAGGCTACAGTCATGGGGTTGCAAAGAGTCTGTCACGACTAAGTGCTGAGTACACACATATTGTGAAAGGCCCTTCAGTTCTTGGGCAAATGCACAAGATGAAGACACTCTACCGACGCCTCTGAGCCACAGCTCTGACATAAGACATTTGCTCTTCGAATCCTGGTGTCTAACTCTGCAGACTCCAGTTCCACCGTGTCCCTAAGCTGCTCAGCACAAAGAAAACACAGATAAATACTACCCAGCTCTCACAGAAGCCTCAGCAAGGTTGGTTTTATCAGGCCCATAACTCATTTCCTGTGGACATTACAACACGACCAATCTCAGAGTGTCTTCAAAGTAAGGTCCTCAGGTTTGGGACAAGGAGAGATAAGCAGTCAGCTGCAGCAACTCTGTGCAAACTCTCTTGTGTAACCTGAATCCAAGGCCCTAAAGTTCCCCTCAGTCAAGGACATCTTGGTTCTGGGGAGGAAACAATTTAAATGGATAAACATGACAATTCAGCGGCAAAACCAAGACCTTGACATTTTGCTTCTATTCTGTTTTTATGACAGAAAGAAAAGCAAGGCAGAGGGGTTGAATAGATAACAGAAGACAATGAAAATCATACCCATTATTTCTTTTCCTAATTCTAGAGTCTATAATCATCACCCACATATCCTTCTGGAACACAACTTAAATACCGTTTAGTCTTGCACTTAGTGTTACATACATACTTCACACAAGTATTTGGAATATGACCAAGTCTAGTATGGTCAATCCTGAACAATCTAAAAAGGAAAAAAAAAAAATAGAAAGAAAAAAAATAATAGCCAAGCAGTAAGTGGTAAAGAACCTGCCTCCTGATGCAGAAGATGTAAGAGACTCGGGTTTGATCCCTGGGTGGGGAAGATCCCCTGGAGGAGGGCATGGCAGCCCAACTCCAGGATTCTTGCCTGGAGTATCCCATGGACAGAGGCTATGGTCCACAGGGTCACAAAGAGTCAAACACGACTGAAGCAACTCAGTTCACATCCACACACACGCAAAGCAGGGCCCATTGTCTGCTCCTAAAAGGTACAGATAGAAAAGGACATGCGAATGCTGCTGGAACCTCTCTGAGTCCATTAAGCACCAAGCCAGGTTTGGGTCAGCTGACCCGGCCTGTCACAGATATGCCCCATCTCCCTTCACCTGTCTCTGGGTGCCCTTCCTGGTGGAGTGTGACAACCTCCCAAGTGTGTATTTTTAGAATTTTAAGGGAAAAAAAAAAAACCAACTTGAACTCAGAGTAATGGAGTTTTGCAAAGCTACAATGTTTTTAAAAGTATGGTGTTTCCTAATTCATTCATTCATTCAACAAACATGGCTGATCTATCCACTATCTCCACTGCTTATTAGTCAGACACTCACTTTTTGACCGTTGGATAACAGCACTGAAAAATCCGCAGCGTTTTCTCTCTCATTATGCCTTGAGGGAGGGAGGGCTTTGCACCCCCGCTTCACGCAGGTGTTTCCTTATTCAGAAAGAGGGTGGAGGGCTGCTCCAAACATCCAACTCCGTCATCTCAAGAAACAGCTTTTTTAGAGCAGCTCTGTTCACTTGCTGTCCCTTTCACATTCAAAACTGACTCGGTAGGTCTGGAACTTAATTGGAAAAATATTTTAAATTCCACTAATAGGTGGCCCTTCACTGATTCTTGGAAGCGGAAAATATTGTGCTTTGGTCTGAGGCAGCTCCGGGGCAATGTCTAACATTCAGCCTCTTGCACCCGAGTGGTCAAACAGCTGCAGGTTATTACAGAGCTGGAGAACATTCGGTATTTGAAATGAAATCTCTACACCTGACAGCAGCTTGCAAGAGCATCTAGGCAGAAAGGAGACACGGTTCCCATGAACCTTTGAAATGTTACCCAGCAGGACAAAACCCTCCTGCTGGAAGGCAGGGTAAAGTTGCCTGCATCGCTCAATCGTGTCATGCGCAATCCCTAATTAAATTTACTTATTTGTGTCTCCAGTTTTTTTTTTCTCCAAGCAAGCACAAGGCTTGGCTTGCCATCTGCCTACTCTTGCTTTTGAAAAGCCCAGTCATGTGATGAACCCTAAGTATTAATGAAGATACTCATTAAATAAAGTAATAAATATTTAGAATATTCATCTCTGCTGAACTTTCCTACATTAGCATCAAAATGCATAGAAGGATAAAAAGGCATGAGAATTCCAGATAGGGTTTTAATCCTAAAGCATATAAAAACCAAATTAAATGTATCCCCAAGGCACATTTCTCTTGCCTGGGCAAAAACATAATCTTGGTCCTTAAGAATTAAACCTGACATTTCCTTTGATTTAATTAGATGCAACAAAGGAAAAAAGCCACATTTGAATGAATGCCTATATTTCTTTTTCTTTTTTTTTTTTTTTTTTACAAATTATCCGCACTCTTTTCCTTACCTTTGGGTGGCTAGTCGAGCCTTTTACAGAGTGTTCTGGCCTGCATTGTCTTCTCTGAATTTCTCAGCAATCTTGTGAAGAAAGCAGGTGACAAAAGTGACTATCATTTTGCAGGTGAGGAAACTGAGGCTCCAAGAGGTCTCAGGGCTGAGAACCGGCAGTGGCACTCTGTACCAGAAATAAGGATTTAATCTCTGCTGCTTTCCAGAAGGCGCTGAGGGTGTTTGTTAGCACAGTACATCCAATACTTGTGTGTGTGCCTGGGTGTAAGTATGGAGATGAAAGGTGGCTGGAAGGTTAGAAAAGAAAGGTTATATGGACAAATGAGGGCTAAGAATTACTAGAGAAGTTATGCCAAATGTGGCTCAGGGCAATAAAATCAGCCCCATGTGCCGAAGGCTGAAAATAGGAAACGAGAGGCTATAATATGTGCTACAGGCCTCCCTGGTGGCTCAGCAGTAAAGAAGCTGCCTGCCAATGCAGGAAGCTCAACTTCAGTTCCTGGGTGGGGAAGAACTCCTGGAAACGGAAATGGGGACCCACTCCAGTATTCTTGCCTGGGGAATCCCATGGACAGAAGAGCCCTCGGCTACAGTTTACGGGGCTGCAAAAGAGTTGGACACGACCGAGCAACTAAACAGCAGCAACGGTATGTGCTACGCTTCGTGATTTCTCCAAAGAGGGTCCATGAGAATTCTTCGGTTGGCACCCTAGCTGGTCAGTATGTTGTAGCCACGCGTTCCGGCAAACAAACTCACTCAGAAGGACAATGCAGACAGTGGAGTGCAGTTTATTACACCGGCAGGGCCAAGGCAGAGTCTCCTCTTAGCCAAGGACCCCGGCCAGTTTTTGTGAAAACCTTATATACCCTAAGTGTACGTGCTCAAACCCACCTCCCCAAATTCTCTGAAACTAGTCTGAACAAAGGAAAAGAAAGATATAATCAAAGTTAACCCATGATTCATATGCCTTAAGCCTAGGTAGTTAACAGTGGACAATTATCAATAGGCCTGTGGTTATATCCCAACAAGCATAATAGAAATTATGATTCTATTCAGTTACACAGATAATTAGGGTATTCTTTTAGGCAACAGAGAGTCTAAGTGTGAGCCCTGGGGCTCTTCCATGGGGAGGGGGGTTCTGGTTTTCTAGTTGGTATGTCGTTTCCATAGATATTGGGCATAGAGCTCAAAATCCACAATCCAGCCCAAGATGGAGTCCTGCTTTCAAGATGGAGCCTGTTCTGTCTCTTTCCTCCTTCAAGTAGGCTTTGCTTTTAGGAGATATTGTAGTCAGTACACGGAGTAACAATAAGACACTCAAAACTTCGGGACTAAATGAGGAAGTACCAAAAGATAATGAGTGAAATCAGTAAATTATTGACTAAGGAGATAGAGATGCCCTAGGCTAATCAATGCTGTTATATCAGGACATCTGTACCAACTTATCTGAGGCTGGACATAATAGGTGTTATTAACCTAGAGGAATAGGAATCAATTGTGCTTGCTTTATCTAGGGAAGGATGACTGCTAACAGGAGGGGCAAGGCTGAACACCACCTTCTCAAGGAAGGAGCTGGATGGCAGGAATTCAGCACTGGGGGCGGGGGCCGGGCGCAGTATTTAGAAGGAAGAAGTAACTGGCAGGCACTGAAATCCTCTATGTATTACACGACAGGCTGCTTCATCGGGTGTTCTGGGGCCTGGGAACCCCCGCCTTCTAATTTCATGATCATCACACAGCCTCTAAGGGACCTGGAAAATTAGAAGGAGCTGCTGAGATTGCGGTAAAGTAGACTGAAAGATCTATCCTTCCTTATAAGGTAATAAACTTGCATTCTGCTTTAGATCTCAGGTCTTCGGGGAGAGTTGATGTGAGTCTGTCCTGGATGCAACCAATTCTGGGGCTTCTGCATCAGCAAAACAGAACCCTGATCTTTGAATGCGGTGAGCATACCAAGGCTCTTTGTCCATTTGATCATCCCGTCTGGAGGAAGCCAGTCTTGTTGGATCACAGCTGTGCTGCTCTGCCGCGATGACAGTGCACATGGCGATTTTTTTCGTTTTGTATCAATGAATAATTTCCTTGCAACATTATGATAGCTTTCTGGTTCAAGAGCATTTGCAGCCAAATACCTGAACTAGAGCGAATAAGGATTCTTGCCTTGGTGTTACCACTAACCACTTCTTTGATATTTCAAGCTATTTAGTTGTAGTCAAGGCTTCCTCATCTATTGATTCAAGGGAGTTCAGTATATGATCTTTGTAATTTGCCCAAGGTCACTACACTGATCAGTGATAATTGAGCATTTACCCAGTTACAAGTCTCCTACTTGACTTCTCTTCTGTGTAAATTTGGGAGCAGAGCACAGGTTGGCGAGGGCAAGGAGTGTCCCAGGGGGATAGTGAGATCGATCAAAGTGGATTTCCCTTCTCCATAACTAGCTGGAATCAGGTGAGATTATGCACAGACTTTTGTTATCTACATGAAGGCCTCATAGATCAAGAACCATTTCAGCTACAACCCAACCTCCCAACCTTCCTCATCTCACTGGAAACATATAGAGAATGACAATGATGGAAAGTCATGTTTGTGTATTGCATGCTGGGGAAAATACTGTACTTGGTCACCCAAGGATGAGGGATTCATCCATTCCAGCCCCTCCTGTCACTCATTTGGCCAAATACACTGGCTGGAATGCTGTTACAAGCCCTCTCTAACCAGGGTGTTACAAGGAATAAAACTAAATAAAACAATGAATGAAATAGACTAAGTTATCTTCTCTTCTTGGAATCTATATCACCCCAAACTGGAGATACAGGTCACAGCCTCCTTCTATCTCTCTTTGTATAATGATGGTTTATTGTACAAGGGCTTCAGGTAGGAGAGAATGTGCTTCTTCGGTTTGGTGTCCTTCTTTAAAGGAAGGCCACATTCTATTCTTTTGGCTTATAGAGTATTGCTTAATTTGTCGTTGCTTACTTCTAATTTATCATGACTATTTTCTGAGGCTGGAAGTCTGAGATCAACCTTTTGGCAGAGATGGTTTCTTCTGAGGCTTCTCTGGCTTGCAGGAAGCTGCCTTCTTGCTATGTGTTCAGATGATCATCTCTTAGTGGGTGCATCTGTTGGTGTCTTGCATCCTAATCGCCTCTTATAAAGACACCAGACATTAGATTAGGGCCCACTCTGATTATTCTAAATTAGTTACCTCTTTAAAAGTCCTGTCTCCAAATTCAGTCACATTCCGAGGGACTGAGGTTCAGGACTTCAACCTGTGAATTCAGAGTGGCACTCAATCCAGCCTGTAGCGTTTTCTACAGTACAATAGAAATGCTACATGCTCTGTTTTCTTCTTGGAAATCCACAAAGTCTATTTGTATATAAAATGTTATACAAAGTCTTGAAAAATATTCGGTATTCATCTTTCACCCACCCCACTGTTTTATACATTTTAAAATCAAGGATCCTAAACTGTCTTTTATCTCATAAAGATTGGCTGGTAATATTGAACAATTGGACAGTGATCCTATCTGCCAACTGGTGCCAACAGCAAGGCCAGGAAGATGCATGAGAGATGGAGGAAAGCAGTACAGACTAGAACTCGGGGCCATTTCTCATCAGCACCTGTCCTGCTCTCTCCCCACCTCCAAGTTTTAAACTTTGAAGGTGCTTGCTGAGTTGCTGTAAACGGATGCTGAGAGATGGTTTTGTAAGTGTACAAGAGGGTTGGCCTTTGCTACGTTGAGTTGCCTCTTCCACCTGTACCCAAGGAATCTTCCAGATCCTAGGGGCCTGGAGCCTCCTGGCTCACCTCTAACTGCCAGCCAGGGCAAGTGGCCTTTCACCCCGCCCCACCTCTGCTCTCTTCTTTGTCTTCTTGTTTGTTGCTGGTGAGGAAAGGAGCAGAGCTCTGGATGCCACTGGGGCGTGACAGGCAGCTGGGCAAGCATCCATCCAAGGAAGCTGACAGCTGGTCTGAGTGGGTTGGGGATGGATGAGAAAGGTTACCCCTGTGCAAGGTCAGCGTGTTCTGTGAGATAGTAGAGGAAAGTGCCCTGCCATGCCGCAGTGCCAGAGTGTCAGCCAGCTAGCTGTGTGTACCACCTGCTCAGACCTTCCTGGCCCATACCCACTTTCTGCTTCCCACTCTTATCTTTCCAGCCTAATCTCTCAGTTCAGCCAGAGTTCTTTCTCTGGGCCCCACGTCCCTTTCTGAACAATTCCTGTGGCTCTGGCCTTGCATGAAAACTGAGACCCTAGACTCACTCCAGTTTTCAGCCTAGTGAAGACCCTCCCTGTTCCCTTGGCATCTGTGACAGCAGATGGTTCTTTCTGTTCTTGTGGTTCTCTCATGGTGAAGCATCTCCACGTACCCCAGGTAGAATCTGTCAGCTTTTCATATCAGAGCTGGACCAGAAAGAAGGCTGAGCACTGAAGAACTGATGCTTTTGAACTGTGGTGCTGGAGAAGGCTCTTGAGAATCCCTTGGACAGTAAGATCAAACCAGTCAATCCTAAAGGAAATCAACCCTGAATATTCATTGGAAGGACTGATGCTGAAGCTGAAGCTCCAATACTTTGGCCACCTGATTCGAAGAGCCAACTCATTTGAAAAGACCCTGATGCTGGGAAAGATTGAGGGCAGGAGGAGAAGGAGACAACAGAGGATGAGATGGTTGGATGGCATCACTGACTCAATGGACATGAGTTTGAGCAAACCCCAGAAAATAGTGAAGGACAGAGAAGCCTGGCGTGCTGCAGTCCATGGGGTCGCAGAGAGTTGGACATGACTGAGCGAATGAACAACATATCAGCTAAGCTTTCACACTGGTAGCTTCATAGCCTAGTGAAGATGGTGAGGTGATTTTAGAAGTGTGCGTCTACACAGTGACTGACCTGGAAGGTTAACACAGCACTGACAGCTTCCCTCTGAACAGGGCACCATGGAAGTGACTTTACATGCAGAGTTTCTGCTCTTCACAATAGCCCTGAATGGTAGAATCCCAATTTTACCATGGAAACACCACCCCCTCCCCTGGAGAGTAGCTTCTCATAGCTAGAAAGTGTCAGAATACCCTCTTGGGCCTCCATCTCCCAACTTCAGGGCCAGGGGTCTCAAAACCAGCCTTAACAGACATCAGTTCAGTTCAGTCGTACAGTCATGTCTGACTCTTTGTGACCCCATGGACTCCAGCACGCCAGGCCTCCTTGTCCATCACCAACTCCCAGGGCTTACTCAAACTCATGTCCATTGAGTCGGTGATGCCATCCAACCATCTCATCCTCTGTCGTCCCCTTCTCCTCCTGCCTTCAATATTTTTCAGCATCAGGGTCTTAACAGACATAGGTTTATGTTAAAACAACTGTGATCTATATTTCTGTCTTTGTGCCAGTACCATACTGTCTTGATGATTTTGGCTTTGTAGTAGAGCCTGAAGTCAGGCAGGTTGATTCCTCCAGTTCCATTCTTCTTCCTCAAGATTGCTTTGGCTATTCAAAGTTTTTTGTATTTCCATACAAACTGTGAAATTATTTATTCTAGCTCTGTGAAAAATACCATTGGTAGCTTGATAGGGATTACATTGAATCTATAGATTGCTTTGGGTGTTATACTCATTTTCACTATATTGATTCTTTCAATCTATGAACACGGTATATTTCTCCATCTATTAGTGTCCTCTTTGATTTCTTTCACCAGTGTTTTATAGTTTTTTATATATAGGTCTTTTGTTTCTTTAGGTAGATATATTCCTAAGTATTTTATTCTTTTTGTTGCAATGGTGAATGGAGTTCATTTTCACTATATTGATTCTTCCAATCCATGAACATGGTATATTTCTCCATCTATTAGTGTCCTCTTTGATTTCTTTCACCAGTGTTTTATAGTTTTCTATATATAGGTCTTTTGTTTCTTTAGGTAGATATATTCCTAAGTATTTTATTCTTTTTGTTGCAATGGTGAATGGAATTGTTTCCTTAATTTCTCTTTCTGTTTTCTCATTGTTAGTGTATATGAATGCAAGGGATTTCTGTGTGTTAATTTTATATTCTGCAACTTTTCTATATTCATTGATTAGCTCTAGAAATTTTCTGGTGGTGTCTTTAGGATTTTCTATGTAGAGGATCATGTCATCTGCAAACAATGAGAGTTTTACTTCTTCTTTTTCCAACCTGGATTCCTTTTATTTCTTTTTCTGCACTGATTGCTGTAGCTAAAACTTCCAAAACTATGTTGAACAGTAGTGCTGAGAGTGGGCACCCTTGTCTTGTTCCAGACTTTAAGGGAAATGATTTCAATTTTTCACCACTGAGGATAATGTTTGCTGTGGGTTTATCATATATGGCTTTTATTATGTTGAGGTATGTTCCTTCTATGCCTGCTGGAGGGCTTTTATTATAAATGGATGTTGAATTTTGTCAAAGGCTTTCTCTGCATTTATTGAGATAATCATATGGTTTTTATCTTTCAATTTGTTAATGTAGTGTATTACATTGATTAATTTTTGAATATTCAAGAATCCGTGCATCCCTTAAATAAAGCCCACTTGGTCATGATGTATGATCCTTTTAATATGTTGTTGGATTCTGTTTGCTATAATTTTGTTAAGTATTTTTGCATCTATGTTCATCAGTGATATCGGCCTATAGTTTTATTTTTTTGTGGCATCATTGTCAGGTTTTGGTATTAGGGTGATCATGGCCTCAGAATGAGTTTGGAAGTTAACCTTCCTCTGCAATTTTCTGGAAGAGTTTGAGTATGATAGGCATTAAATTTTTGGTAGAATTCACCTGTGAAGATATCTGGTCCTGGGCTTTTTGTTTGTTGGAAGATTTTTATTACAGTTTCTATTTCCATGAGTCTGTTAAGATTTTCTATTTCTTCCTGGTTCAGTTTTGGAAGGTTATACGTTTCTAAGAATTTGTCCATTTCTTCCAAGTTGTCCATTTTGTTGACATATAGTTGCTGATAGTAATCTCATGATCTTTTGGATTTCTGTGTTGTCTGTTGTGATTTCTCCATTTTCATTTCTAATTTGATTGGTTTGCTTCTTCTCCCTTTTTTTCTTAATGAGTCTGGCTAATGGTTTGTCTATTTCATTTATCTTCTCAAAGAGCCAGCTTTTAGTTTTGTTGATTTTTGCTATAGTCTCCTTTGTTCCTTTTTCATTTATTTCTGCCCTAATTTTTATGATTTCTTTCCTTATACTAACCCTGGGGTTCTTCATTTCTTCTTTTTCTAGTTGCTTTAGGTGTAAAGTTAGTTTATTTATTTGATTTTTCTCTTGTTTCTTGAGGTAAGCTTGCATTGCTATGAACCTTCTGCTTAGCACTGCTTTTACTGAATCCCATAGGATTTGGGTTGTTGTTTTTTCATTTTTATTCATATTTTGATTTATTTTTTTATTTCTTCTATAATTTGTTGGTTATTGAGAAGCGTGCTGTTTAGCCTCTTTATGTTTGTATTTTTAATTTTGTTTTTCCTGTAGTTGATATCTAATCTTACCACGTTGTGATCAGAAAAGATGCTTGAAATGATTTAATATTTTTTTTTTATTTACCAAGACTAGATTTATGGCCCAGGATGTGATCTATCCTTGAAAAGTTTTCTGTGTGCACTTGAGAAAAAGGTGAAATTCATTGTTTTGGGGTAAAATGTCCTATAGATATCAATTAGGTCTAACTGGTCCATTGTATCATTTNTTTTTTTTTTTTAATTTGAGCTTATAAACCTTTTCTACATTTGCTGTCTAGAGAAGATCATTTAGCATTTGTTGAAGAGCTGGTTTGGTGGTGCTGAATTTTCTCAGCTTTTGTTTGTCTGTTAAGCTTTTGATTTCTCCTGCTTTCCTGGTGGCTCAGAGGTTAAAGCATCTTCCTGCAATGCGGGAGACCTAGGTTCAATCCCTGGGTCAGGAAGAAACCTGGAGAAGGAAATGACAAACACCCACTCCAGTGTTCTTGCCTGGAGAATTCCATGGACAGAGGAATCTGGAGGGCTAAAGTCTATGGGGTCGCAAAGAATCGGACATGACTGAGCAACTTCACTTTCACTTTCATATTTGAATGAGATCCTTGCTGGGTATAGTAATCTGGGATGTAGGCTTTTCTTTTTCATCATTTTAAGTATGTCCTGCTATTTCTTTCTGGCCTGAAGCGTCTCTGTTGAAAGATCAGCTGTTATCCTTATGGGAATCTCCTAGTGTGTTATTTGTTGCTTTCCTCTTGCTTCTTTTAATATTTGCTCTTTGTGTTTGATTTTCATTAATTTGATTAATATGTGTCTTGGGATGTTTCACCTTGGGTTTTTCCTATTTGGGACTCTTTGGGTTTCTTGGACTTGGGTGGCTATTTCCTTCCCCATTTTAGGGAAGTTTTCAACTATTATCTCTCAAGTATTTTCTCATGGCCTTCTTTATGTCTTCTTCTTCCGGGACTCCTATGATTCAAATGTTGGGGCATTTAACATTGTCTCAGAGGTCTCTGAGGTTGTCCTTATTTCTTTTAATTCTTTTTTATTTTTTCCTCTCTGCTTCATTTATTTGCACCATTCTGTCTTCCACCTCACTTATCCTATCTTCTGTCTCAGTTATTTTGTTGGTTCCCTCCAGCTTTTGATCTCAGTTATTGCATTATTCATTATTGATTGACTGTTTATTTCTTCTAGGTCCTTGTTAAACATTTCTTGCATATTTTCAATCCTTGTCTCCATCTATTTATCTGTAACTCCATTTTGTTTTCAAGATTTTGGATCATCTTTACTATCATTATTCTGAATTCTTTTTCAGGTAGACTTTCTATCTCCTCCTTTTTTTTTTTTTTTGGTGGGCATTTATCATGTTCCTTTACCTGTTGAATATTTCTCTGCCTTTTCATTTTGTTTAGATTACTGTGTTTGGGGTGGCCTTTCTGTATGCTAGAAGTTTGTGGTTCTTCTTTATTGTGGAGATTCGTCCCTGTGGGTGGGGTTGGACAAGTGGCTTGTCAAGGTTTTTTGGGTAGGGAAGCTTTCATCAGTGTTCTGGAGCTGGATCTCTTCTCTCTGAAGTGCAATGAAGTGTCCAATAGTGAGTTTTGAGGTGTCTGGGTTTGGTGTGACTTTTGGTGGCCTGTATTTTAATGCTCAGGGTTATGTTCCTGCATTGCTGGAGAATTAGAATGGTATGTCTTGCTCTGAAACTTGTTGGCTCTTGGGTGGAGTTTGGTTTCAGTGTAGGTATGGAGGCTTTTAGATGAGCTCTTGTTGATTAATGTTCCCTGGATTCAGGAGTTTTACAGTGTTCTCAAGTTTTGGATTTAAGCCTCCTGCCTCTGGCTTTCTGTCTTATTCTTATGGTAGCCTCAAGACTTCTCCATCCATACAGAACCAATGATAAAACATCTAGATTAATGGTGAAAAGATTCTCCACAGTGAGGGACACCCAGAGAAGTTCACAGAGTACATGGAGAAGAGAAGAGGGAGGAGGGAGATAGAGGTGACCAGGAAGAGAAGAGGGAAAATCAAAAAGGGAGAGCACAGTCTGGCCAGGAATCAAATCCCTATGTGCTCTCCACAGTCTGGAAAACACAGAGGGGTTCACCGAGTTTCACAGAGAAGAGGGAGGAAGGAGATAGAGGTGACCAGAAGGAGAAGAGGGGGAGTCAAAAGGGGAGAGACCAATCTAGCTAGTAATTGGTTCACTAAGTGTTCTCCACAGCCCGAAAAACCCAAAGAGATTCACAGAGTTAAGTAGAGAAGAGAAGGGGAAGGAAGGAGATAGAGGTAACCTGGGGAAGAAAAAGGAGAGTGAAAAGGAGAGAGAGCGATCAAGCCAGTAATCACACCCCTAAGTAAAAATGGGTACTGAAAGTTAGATTCTTAAAGGTACAAAATTGATAACAAATTCCAAAAAGCAAAGACTAAAAATCTAGAGTAGAGGTAAGGCTCTAAAAAATATAATATTAAAACTACAAAACAAAATCACAAAAATTATAAAAAATATACATTAAATTTGTTTTTAAAATATGGTGGTTTTTTTGCAAGGTAATAGGTTATAAAAATGAAAATTAAAGGAGTAATAAAGAACTTAAAAATTTAAAAACATTAAAAATGATAATAGTAAAATATATCTAGGAATTTCTCTGGAGCTGTTGAGGGGAGTGCGGGGTCACTTCAGTTTCAGATAGTTCCTTGTTCCAGCTTATACTTCTCAAGGTCAATAGGCCCCTTCCAAAGCTTAGTCAATGCTAACTACAGCGTTTTAATCTGTTGCACCTGTCACTTCCAAAGTGTTTCCCTCCTCTTTGCTTCTTTTGGCTTCCTCTGTTTGCAAGTCTCTTCAGTGTCTAATTTCCACCATGACACAAGGGGGAAAAGGTGGTCACTTATTTAGGCTCACTTGTTCAGTTGTGCTGTGGGGAGGGAGGAACAGTGCAAACAAATAATCACTGGAGTGTATGGGGAGTGCTCACATTGTATGAATTACACTGGGTTTGTCCCAGCTCACTGAACGTGTGCTTTCCCAGTCTACACTGCTCAGGCTCCAGGTTGCTCTGCAGGGGAACTGTCCAAAGTGGGCCCTGGGTTTTGCACACTTCCCAGGTCTAAGCTGCTCAGGTTCAGGTTCTCAGATACTACACAAAGGCACAGACTCTGTTGGGCGTGCGTTTTGTGCCCTTCCCAGGTCCAAGCAGCTCAGGCGACCAGGTGCTTGGCGAGCACACTGTCCCAGGTGGTCTGTGTGTCTTAATCACCTCCCCAGTGCCAGCCACTCGGTTTCCTGGGTGCACTGCCAGAGCACCGTCTCAAGTGTGCCCTGTGTCTCCTCTGGGGAGCTGATCTCTGGCTACGACCCTCCTGGCAGATGTCAACAGTCCAGGATCCCAGGAAGACTTGGTTAGCATCTGGGAGCCTGCTCACAATTTGGTGGAGGATGCCATTTCTGGGGCCAAGATTGCCCCTTGCCTTCCAGCTCTGGCTGTCACCAGCCTACCTCTCTGCCTCCAGTGGGAGAACGGGCCAGTTCGCAGGCAGCTAGCTGGCTCAATCCTTTGTTCTGTGAGATTGTTTTGCGGGAAAGTTCTCTCTCTTTTTTTATTTTTATTTTTTCTTTCTCTCTCTGGCTATCCTACAGTATGGGTTGCTATCTCACATTAAATCCCTTGGATTCTCCTCAGGGCATTCAGGCCCAGTCCTTACCCTAAGCATGCAACCCATGCCTCCCTGTTCAACCCCCACTTGCTGGCGGCAGACACGAGTGTCTGGGTTACTTCTCCACTGGGAGTTGCGATTTGGCACGTATTCTGTGGGGTTTTGTTTTTTTGTCCCCCCCCCACCACTGATTATGTTGCCCTCTGAGATTCCAAAACTCCCCACAGACCCACCAATGTGAGGGTTTCCTGGTGTTTGGAAGCTTTTCCTCCGTCACAACTCCCTCCCTGGGATGGGACTCTGTCCCTAACTCTTTTGTCTCTCTTTTGTCTTTTATAATTTTGCCCTACCTCCTTTCAAAAAGAA
>SJYX01004343.1:65557-77635 GCA_006410675.1 Oreotragus oreotragus
TTCTAAAACTAGTTTGAACATCAGGGAGTTCACGGTTCACATATTGCTGAAGTCTGGCTTGGAGAATTTTGAGCATTACTTTACTAGCATGTGAGATGAGTGCAACTGTGCTGTAGTTTGAGCATTCCTTGGCATTGCCTTTCTTTGGGATTGGAATGAGAACGGACCTTTTCTAGTCCCATAGCCACTGCTAAGTTTTCCAAATTTGGTGGCATATTGAGTGCAGCAGTTTCACAGCATCATCTTTTAGGATTTGAAATAGCGCAGCTGGAATCCCATCACCTCCACTAGTTGTTTGTATTGATGCTTCCTAAGGCCCACTTGACTTCACATTCCAGGATGTCTGGCTTTAGGTGAGTGATCATACCATCATGATTATCTGGGTCATGAAGATCTTTTTTGTACAGTTCTTCTGTGTATTCTTGCCACCTCTTCTTTACAGCTTCTGATTCTGTTATCTCCATGCCATTTTTGTCCTTTATTGTGCCCATTTTTAGATGGGCACATTTGCATGAAATGTTGCATGAAATGTTCCCTTGGTATCTCTAATTTTCTTGAAGAGAGCTCTAGTCTTTCCCATTCTGTTGTTTTCCTCTATTTCTTTGCACTGATCACTGAGAAAGGCTTTCTTATCTCTACTTGCTATACTTTGGAACTCTGCATTCAAATGGGTATATCTTTCCTTTTCTCCTTTGCTTTTTCCTTTTTTTTTTTCCACAGCTATTTGTAAGACCTCCTCAGACAACCATTTTGCTTTTTTGCATTTCTTTTTCTTTGGGATGGTTCATTCAAATATGATCTAAATCAAATCCCTTATGATTATACAGTAGAGGTGACAAATAGATTCAATGGATTAGATCTGATAGATAGAATGCCTTGAGAACTATGGATGGAGATTCGTAACCTCATAGAGGAGGTGGAGATCAAAACCATCCCCAAGAAGAGGCCTACAATTGACCTTTAGTTCTTCATCTAAGGTTTTACCTGAACTCTTCTTCCTGGCCAACATGTGGCATATGTGCCTCAGATGAAAAATTCTTAGGTCTGTTTTCTTCTGTAGATGCCTATTCTTCTCCAATTTTTTTAGTTGGTTGTTTGATCTGTGACATCAGTTTATTTAATGTGGGGAAAACAAGTTATTAATTAGCATTTTTCCAGCTTTTTATATGTTACAAGCGTAGGAGCAATGCTCTTTTCAGTAGTTCATTTCTCTGAGCTAAAACTGGAATCACCACTGTCTATTGGAAAGTAAAACTTAAAAGTTTCCCAATTCTGAGCTTGGTAGATCAATAAAACACATAGATCAATAAAACAGAACAAAGAACTCAGACCCACACAAGTATTCCCAACTGAGTTTTTTAGCAGACACAAAAGCAATTCAATAGAATAAGGATCTTTTCAAGAAATGACACTGAAGCAATCAGATATCCATAAGCAAAAAATGAACCTCTTCCTAAAAGTCATGCCTCATACAAAAATTACCTTAGCATCAATCATGGAATAAAATGTAAAATGCAATTCTAAAATTTTTATTAAAAATACTGTAAACCTCAGATCTTAAGGCTAGCCAGAAAATTGTAAACCAGATACTAGAGAACAATCCATTAAACAAAAATTGACAAACTGGATCTAGTCAAAATAAAACTTCTGTTCCAGGAAAGAAGTTGTGAAGAGCATGAAGAAATAAGGTACTGACTCAAAGTATTTTTAAAATTTCATATCTAATGAAGACCTTGTATCTAGGCTAGAAAGAATTCTAAAAACTCAATAATTAAAAAATCTGTTCAAAAATGGGCCTAAGAAATGAGCAGGCATTTTACTAAAATGCATGCAAATGAATAACCGTGTGTAAAGGTGTTCAACATTATTGGCAATTAGGTTAATGCAAATTAAAAGCATGATGAGCTATTACTACAAATCTATTCAATGGTTAAAATGAAAAGTATAATGATATCAAATGATACAACATGAAAGAATTTGCAGAAATGAATCACTCATAATTTACTGATGGAAATGTAAAATGATAGTCATTTTAGAAAATACTTCTGCAGTTTCTTATAAAGTGTCCATTTTCCATATGATTGCTCTTCTGTGGTAGCTCAGCTGGTAAAAATCCACCTGCAATGAAGGAGATCTGGTTTTGATCCCTGGGTTGGGAAGATCCCCTGGAGAAGGGAACAGCTACCCACTCCAGTATTCTGGCCTGGAGAATTCAATCGACAGTATATGTCCATGGACAGGACTATTCCTTAGTCCATGGAGTTGCAAAGAGTCAGACATGGTGAGTGACTTTCACGTTCACTTTACCATATGATTAGCGATTTTATTCTAAGGCATTTATTTTAAAGAAATGAAAACTTATGTTCTTACAAAGACCTGTATTTAAATGTTCAGAGCAGCTATACTTATAATAGCCAGAAGTAAGAAGAATTTCAGTGTCCTTAACCTGTGAATACTTAAATTGGAATATATACATTCCACAGGATATTATGTAGCTATGACAAAGTATAAGTTATCAGCATAGGCAACAACCTGAATCAATCTCCAAATGATTATGCTGAAAGAAAAAAGCCAATCTCAAAAAGTTGAATGCTGTGTGATTATATTCACATATCATTATTATAATTAAATATCAATATTATGGCAAAGAATATGTTAATAGTTGCCAAGTGTTAGGAATGAGGTTGGGAGATTAGTGTGGCCATAAAGGAATAGTAGGAGGGAAACTTGTCTGATGGAACAATTCCATACCTTGATTGTGGTGTTGGATACACAAAGCTACATGTGTGGCAAAATTGCTTAGGGCTATACGCATATGCTCATGTATATACGGGCACACACACACATGCACAGTGAAACAGGTGCATGTTGCAATCTGAATAAGATTGTGGATTGTGCCACTGTCAGTTTCCTGGTTTTGATACTGTGCTATAGAAATGCAAGGTGTTGCTATTGAGATAAGTTAGCTAGTATGCCAAAGGGCCTCTTTGTACTTTTTTTTTTTTTTGTAATTTCCTCTGAATCTTTAAGCATTCAAAATAGTTAAGAAAAGGTCAATACACATTATATATATTATTATTTTCCAACCCATTACCTGTTATATATACTTTTAATCATGAAATAAGTAATATAATCTAAAAGTTCATTTCCACTGAAAAGACTCAAAAATGATGTAGTTTTATTACAGTATAAATAGCCATATAATGTATCTTACACCAAGGAAAATTATTCAAACGTCCAAAAGTGTTGAAAACTCAAAAGAAACATTCCTGAAGGCTAACTGGTAGATTTGAGTAATTCAGTCAAAAGAAACCTTTAAAGATAGCTGAATTAAAAATCTAAAGTATTTTCAAATCTAGTGCTAGGTTTATAAAGATGTTAAATATTTTGTAAAGTAAGCAGCTGGTTAGAATAGTGGAGAAAATAAAGACGGATTAGGAAACAAAATAAGGCAAATATTTAAAAATATTGACAATATGTAAAGATTAGATTAAATATAATTCCCTTTGACACTTGATTTCCTACTCCTGACAATTTCTAAATAATACCAAATAGACTGAGGGCTTCCCTGGTGGCTCAGACTGTAAAGAATCCACCTGCAATTCAGGAGACCAAGGTTTGATCCTTGGATCTGGAAAATCCCCTGGAGAAGGGAATGGCAACCCACTCCAGTATTCTTGCTTGGAAAATTCCATGGGCAGAGGAGCCTGACAGGCTACAGTTCATGGGGTCGCAAAGGGTCAGATACAACTTAGTGACTAACAACACAAGTAGACTGAACATTTCTTGAGAATGAATCCATAGCTTTTAAAACAAATTTTATTGATGTATAGTAAAGCATCTGCTTACAATGTGGGAGACCTGGGTTCGATCCCTGGGTCGGGAAGATCCCCTGGAGAAGGAAATGGCAACCCACTCCAGTATTCTTGCCTGGAAAATCCTATGGATGGAGGAGCATGGTAGGCTACAGTCCATGAGGTCACAAAGAGTTAGACACGACTGAGCGACTTCACTTCCATTGGGAATTTTAATTTTCTCAATTCCCTGGTGGCTCAGAGGTTAAAGCATCTGCCTACCATGCAGGAGATCTGGGTTCGATCCCTGGGTTGGGAAGATCCCCTGGAGAAGGAAATGGCAACCCACTCCAGTATTCTTGCCTGGAGAATCCCATGGATGGAGGAGCCTGGTGGGCTACAATCCACGGGGTCACAAAAAGTCAGACACGACTGAGCGACTTCACTTTCACTTCCACTTTCACTTTCATACTTAATTTACACTGTTGTGTTAATTTCAGTTATATATCAAGTGAATCAGTTACACACATGCACACACACATGCTTTTTTAGATTAGATTCTTTTCCTATATAGGTCATTGCAAACTATCTGAGTAGAGTCCCCTGTGTTACACAGTAGGTCCTTTATTAGTTATCTGTTTTACATAAAGAGTCAGATACGACTGAGAGACTGAACAGAACTGAACTGAATGTATATATGTTGATTCAAATCTCCCAAGTTATCCCTTTCCCCATCTTTTTCCCACAGTGATCAGAAGTTTGTTTTCTACATCTGTGATTCTATTTCTGCTTTGTAAACAAGCTCATTTGTACTTTTGTTTTTTAGATTCCACATATAAGTGATGTATGATATTTCTCCTTCTCTGACTTATTTCACTCAGTATGATCATCTCTAGGTCTATCTGTATTGTTGCAAATGGCATTATTTCATTCTTTTTTATGGAATATATAGACATCTTCCATTGTATATGTGTACCACATCTTCTTTATTGTCTCCTCTGTAGATGGACATTGAGGTTGTTTCCATGTCAGGCTTATAATTATATTAAATAGTACTGCAATGAACTTTAGCATACACATATCTTTTCAAACTATGGTTTTCTCTGGATATATGCCCAGGGACATGTATCACTGCTTGATTACTGGATCATATGGTAGTGCTGTGTTTAGTTCTTTAAGGAACTTCCACACTGTTTTCTATAATGATTGTACCAATTTACATTCCCACTTACATTATAGGAGGGTTCTCTTTTCTCCACAACCTCTCCAGCATTTATTGTTTGTAGACTTTTTGAAGATGGTCATTCTGACCAGCACGAGGTGATACATGAACTAAAATTCCAAACTCCTATTTATTAATACCTTACTGGTGGCTCAGGCAGTAAAGAATCTGTCTGCAATTCAGCAGACCCAGGTCCAATCCCTGGGTCAGGAAGATCCCCTGGAAAAGGGAATGGCAACCCACTTCAATATTCTTGCCTGGAGAATTCTATGGACAGAGGAGCCTGGCGGGCTACAGTCCATTGGGTTGCAAAGAGTCAGACACAACCGAGTGACTAACACTACTAAATTACAGATACTTTTGCTAATTATTGAATGTAATTTTTAACAAATCTGTAAGGTCATCATCAGTATCCCTATTTTTCAAATAAGAGAGCTGAGACCCAGAAAAGCTAGATGTTTTGCCCAATGTCACTCAGCAACTAAGCAGTAAATTCAGGAGTCAAATCCAAGTCTAATTCAGAAGGCAACGTTTTTTTCTTTTACTTGCTACAGAACCCTTCACAATGTGGTCAGATAGAAAGCTCTCAGTAGTATTTGTTGGCTAATGAGTACTGTGAATTTTATCTTCAAGTGCACTAGTTCAGTAATTTGAGTCCCCTAACTTAGGGCTCATGTCCATTGCCATAGTAAGAATGAGTACACATGAATCAGGGCAGTTTTTCAAAGCATGTCGGTGCTACAGCCTGTGGTTCAACTGTGATCACCACATCCTGGGATTTTCTTACAGAACTTTGCCCTGTAAAAACCAATGCAAATTCAAAGTCTTTCTACCAGAGACAGATATAAATCTGCAGGATCCTTTTTGGGCATGGTTTTCCCTGTGATGAGCCATCCTGCAAGCTTCTGGTGCTTGATAGCGTAAGAGCTAATCCGACATCTAATTGGGAATGATTGAGAATTCACAGTGCCAGCATAAGTGCAGACTAAGGCTATTTCTTCCTTATTTGTACAAGGGCCAACACTGAGCAGGCACTCAGAGGCAGCGGGGGAAGTGGGACTACAGTGAGCCATTACTGTGGTAGGAAAGGGTCTCTTCTGTGTTTTCGCATGAACACAGCATCTACTTTCTAACTGAACTAACTGTGTAATCAGTGAATCACTGACAAGTTCCCACTTACTAATGTGATTGAATGGTCATTTCAATAGGACCAGTAGATTCACGAGCCTAAGTATTAATACCACCCTTCCCAAATGTAGCCACATCCTGGCATCTGTACCACTGATAGGTGGCCATCCCCTGCATTGTCTGTTGTATGTGTATTTAAGAACATATTTAACACATGCCTGCTTCTCCCATAAAGAGAGTTGTATATTCATGACTTTGAATAAAGAATTAATAGTTCAAAATGGTTAAAAGGGTAAAGAAATGACTCCATTTTAGCAATTTAATTCACAAATATTAAATGCCTAATATGTACCAGGCAGACTTCTACCAGCTCAAGACAAAGGTTTGCAAAAGATAGATATTAATACTTTACTCACAGAGTTTATATTTTCCTTACCAAGGTGTACTTTCTCTTCTCCCCTTCTAATTTACCTTTTAGTTTCCCCCAGGACTGAAAATTATGGGAGAAATTCTCCAAAGAATATGAGGACGTCATATTTCATAGAAGATCAGGCTACCCATTTTAGACTCAAAGCAGATATGGGTTTGAAATGTGATTCATCTCTCATTTATAAGCTCTGTGATTTTACACAAATATCTTAAGCTTCCTGAATTTTAGCCTTCATATATATATACATATATATATAATTATGATTCTAATTTTAAAAATAATAGCTCAAAGAGTAGAAATAAGGTTTATAGAAGTATACAATTGAAGTGCTTAGCCCAATGTGTGGTATATATATTTAAGTGAAGTGAAGTGAAGTGAAGTCGCTCAGTCGTGTCCGACTCTTTGCGACCTCATGGACTGTAGCCTACTAGGCTCTTCTGTCCATGGGATTTTCCAGGCAATAGTCCTGGAGTGGATTGCCATTTCCTTCTCCAGGGGATCTTCCCAACCCAGGGATCGAACCCGGGTCTCCTGCATTGTAGACAGAGGCTTTACCATCTGAGCCACCAGGGAAGTCCATATATAGTTAAGTATTCAATAAATGTTAATGATTTTAAGTGCAAATATTACCCACTGTGGAGAAGGCAACGGCAGCCCACTCCAGTACTCTTGCCTGGAAAATCCCATGGACAGAGGAGCCTGGTGGGCTGCAGTCCATGTGGTCGCTAAGAGTCGGACACGACTGAGCGACTTCACTTTTACTTTTCACTTTCACGCATTGGAGAAGGAAATGGCAACCCACTCCAGTGTTCTTGCCTGGAGAATCTCAGGGACGGGGGAGCCTAGTGGGCTGCCGTCTATGGGGTCGCACAGAGTCGGACACGACTGAAGTGACTCAGCCGCAGCAGCATTACCCACTGTGTGCTTTGGCACAATAAGGGTGTTTGTGTAAAGCTTCTTTCTGACACTATCCTTGACTCTGTGTTGCATAGCAGTGCTCTTCCTTCAACACACCCCACTGTGCAAGCTGTGAACCAAGTGCTGGCAATGATTACAGAAAATAGGTGCGAATTGTTCAATATTTATGTGCTTTAACTAACAGTGTCCTCTTCTGAAGTACATTAGCTCTCACACAGTTTGAAGCAAAAATAATTGATGGGGTTGAAGAATCAAATGATTCCCTCTTTTCATCCTTAATTAAATATTAAAGACAAAGCCTGACTGATGCAAGAGAAGGATGCTTTTGGCCTGTGCTTCCAGTGTTACCAAGATAAAAAAGGAAATCAAAGGTTTGAAAAGTGGTGCTGATTAGGAAATTGAGTCTACATTTCAAGGGTCTGTGAACATCCAAATCTCAGTTATTCTTTGGGTGGAGAGGTTCTCCTTTTAGTTTATGTTTAATATTTCTGAGTAAATACATATAAGTTTGCAATTATTGTGGTTTCTTTTTTAATAGTTTTATTGAGTCATACTTGAGATAAAGTAAATTGCACATATTTAAATTGCACAATATGATAACTTTGGATATATGTATACACCCTTGAGAAGGAAATGGCAACCCACTCCAGTACTCTTGGCTGGAAAATCCCATGGACTGAGAAGCCTGGTAGGCTACAGTCCATGGGGTCGCAAAGAGTCAAACACAACTGAGCGGCTTCACTTTCACTTTCTTTCACACACCCTTGAAACAATCACCATGTTCAAGATAATGAACATCTATAGCATCAGAAGCTATTTTCCTGTGCCTCCACTAATGCCATCCTTCCCTTTCCTGTGTCCAATCCTCAGGCACCCACTCAATAGCCTATTTTCTGAGAGATTAGTTTGTACTTTTCAGATTTTAGATAAGTGAAATCACAAGCTCTGTACATATCTGGATTTAAAAAATACAGTGTAATTATTTTGAGAATCATCCATGTTGAATGTATCAATAATTCATTGCATTTTTGTTGTTTCTCTTGAAAAATATTTTTATTTCATTTTTATTTTATTGGGTTATAGTTGATATATAACAGTGTTGGTTTCAGATGTACAGCAAAGTGATTGGGTTATACCTGTGTTCAACAGTTCATTGCTTCTAATGCTACATAGAACTGGATGCATGTGCTGTAATTGATCTATTAATACTTACCTGTTAATGGATATCTGAGTTTTTTACTATTTCAAATTAAGCTGATTTGAACATTCATATTCAGTCTTAAATTAGAGATATGCTTTAATTTCCATTGGGTAAATTCTTGGGAGTAGAACGGCTAGATCATAAATTGTATGTTTAGCCTTATAAAAACAGCTGAACTCTTTTCCAAATTGAATGTATTTTATTGAATTTATACTACTGGTATATGGGGGTTCTAGTTCTTCATTCTTAGCAAACTTTGTATGATCTGTCTTTTAGCTCTTTTAATAAATGTGCAGTGGTATCTCATTGTGGTTTAAGCTTGCATTTTCCTATGGCTAGTCATGTTGAGCATCTTTCATGTTTATTGGCCATTCATATAATCTTCTTTGCTGAAGGTACCTGATTATGTCATTTGCTTATAATATTAATGAGTTGTTTGTTTTCTTAAGGTTGAGTTTTAAGAGTTCTCTATATAAATTTGAAAAAATATTCTCTATCAGATACGTGATTTCCAAATATTATCCCCATCTATGGATTGTCTTTTCATTCACTCAAATCTTAGTTTAAAGAAGTGCTACTTACTGATTATAGATTATGTCTTTGTTGTAGCTAAAAACTTATCATAAAGGTCACAAAATTTTTCCTATGCTCTCATCTAGAATTTAAACTTTTCCATTTAGACATGTGATCCATCTTGAGCTCATTTGTTCAAGATGATACTTTGCCAACAAAGGTCTGTCTAGTCAAGGCTATGGTTTTTCCAGTGGTCATGTATGGATGTGAGAATTGGACTGTGAAGAAAGATGAGAGCCAAAGAATGATGCTTTTGAACTGTGGTGTTGGAAAAGACTCTTGAGAGTCCCTCGGACTGCAAGGAGATCCAACCAGTCCATCCTAAAGATCAGCCCTGGGTGACCTTTGGAAGGACTGAGGCTGAAGCTGAAACTCCAATACTTTGGCCACCTCATGCAAAGAGTTGACTCATCGGGAAAAACCCTGATGCTGGGAAGGATTGGGGGCAGGAGGAGAAGGGGACAACAGAGAATGAAATGGCTGGATGGCATCGCCGACTCAATGGACATGAGTCTGAGTGAACTCCGGGAGCTGGTGATGGACAAGGAGGCTTGGCGTGCTGTGTGTGATTCATGGGGTCGCAAAGAGTAGGACAGGACTGAGAGAATGAAGTGAACTGAACTGTGCAAGATGTAAGATATATGTAGAGGGTTTTTGTTGTTGTTGTTACTATGTCCAATTGTTACAGTATACTTTGTTGAAAAGATTCTTAATCTTTTCAATTAAGACTGTTCTTAATTGAATTAGTTTTGCAACTTTGTAAGAAATAAGTGAACTCCGGGAGTTGGTGATGGACAGGGAGGCCTGGCGTGTTGCCATTTATGGGGTGGCAAAATGTTGGACATGACTGAGCGACTGAACTGAACTGAACTGAAGAAATAAGTTGATGATATCCTGTCTCTTATACACATCTAGATGTGTATAAGAGACAGATCCTTGACTCTGTGTTGCATAGCAGTGCTCTTCCTTCAACACACCCCACTGTGCAAGCTGTGAACCAAGTGCTGGCAATGATTACAGAAAATAGGTGCGAATTGTTCAATATTTATGTGCTTTAACTAACAGTGTCCTCTTCTGAAGTACATTAGCTCTCACACAGTTTGAAGCAAAAATAATTGATGGGGTTGAAGAATCAAATGATTCCCTCTTTTCATCCTTAATTAAATATTAAAGACAAAGCCTGACTGATGCAAGAGAAGGATGCTTTTGGCCTGTGTTACCAAGATAAAAAAGGAAATCAAAGGTTTGAAAAGTGGTGCTGATTAGGAAATTGAGTCTACATTTCAAGNTTTTGTCAATTATATCTTAATAAAGCTGAAAGAAAAAGACTAAAAGAGAAAATTTTTAAAGTATTTTAAAATATGCTTAATAATTAAACTGTTATAGTAATTTTAAAAACTAATAAATAAAGTTTTCTCACATTAAAATAAAAATGAATTTAAGACTGTAAGGCAGAGTGTTTGAGTACATCATGACTCTATAAATGGTAAGCCTACATAAATTTGGGTGCATTGTTGTTGTTTTTTTTTTCCTTACTTTCCCAAGTTCATTGTGAAAATCAAATGAGAGAATATATAAAATGCTGAGAATTTTAAATTGCCGTATTACTAGGATAGTTGATATACATCACTGTATAAGTATAAAGTGTACAGCATAGTGATTTGACATAGATATCATGAAATGATTATCACATGATAGAAAAATGATGTTTAGTGAACATCTAACTCACATATATAGAAAATTAAAGAAATACAAAATGTTTTCCCTTGTGATGAGAACTGTTAGGGTTTACTTTCTTTTAACAACTTTAATTTATAACATGTAGCTGTGTTAATTATATTTGTCATGTTGTAACAAGTATTGCTACACCAGCTTTCATTTCATTTCCATAGAATACTTTTTTCTATCACCTCACTTTCTTTCTGGGTATTTTTATATCTGAAGTGAGTCTCTTCTAGGTACCATATGTATGGGTCTTGTTTTCATGTCCATTCAACCATTCTGTATCTTTTGATCGAAGTATTTAGTTCATTTACACTTAAAGTAATTAT
Organism: Oreotragus oreotragus; assembly: GCA_006410675.1. Taxonomy (NCBI): domain Eukaryota; kingdom Metazoa; phylum Chordata; class Mammalia; order Artiodactyla; family Bovidae; genus Oreotragus; species Oreotragus oreotragus. Next base: position 76,875 of record SJYX01004343.1, read on the forward strand.
TGATATGTATTACGATCATGGAGAAAGCAAGAGAGTTCCAGAAAAACATCTATTTCTGCTTTATTGACTATGCCAAAGCCTTTGACTGTGTGGATCACAATCAACTGTGGAAAATTCTGAAAGAGATGGGAATACCAGACCACCTAACCTGCCTCTTGAGAAATCTGTATGCAGGTCAGGAAGCAACAGTTAGAACTGCACATGGAACAACAGACTGGTTCCAAATAGGAAAAGGAGTACGTCAAGGCTGTATATTGTCTCTTTGCTTATTTAACTTATATGCAGAGTACATCATGAGAAACGCTGGACTGGAAGAAACACAAGCTGGAATCAAGATTGCCGGGAGAAATATCAATAACCTCAGATATGCTGATGACACCACCCTTATGGCAGAAAGTGAGGAGGAGCTAAAAAGCCTCTTGATGAAAGTGAAGGAGGAGAGCGAAAAAGTTGGCTTAAAGCTCAACATTCAGAAAACGAAGATCATGGCATCCGGTCCCATCACTTCATGGGAAATAGATGGGGAAACAGTGGAAACAGTGTCAGACTTTATTTTTTGGGGCTCCAAAATCACTGCAGATGGTGACTGCAGCCATGAAATTAGAAGACGCTTACTCCTTGGAAGAAAAGTTATGACCAACCTGGATAGTATATTCAAAAGCAGAGACATTACTTTGCCGACTAAGGTCCGCCTAGTCAAGGCTATGGTTTTTCCTGTGGTCATGTATGGATGTGAAAGTTGGACTGTGAAGAAAGCTGAG
>SJYX01004343.1:104508-136186 GCA_006410675.1 Oreotragus oreotragus
ATTTCTTTGGAAGGAATGATGCTAAAGTTGAAACTCCAGTACTTTGGCCACCTCATGAGAAGATTGACTCATTGGAACAGACCCTGATGCTGGGAGGGATTGGGGGCAGGAGGAGAAGGGGACGACCGAGGATGAGATGGCTGGATGGCATCACTGACTCGATGGACGTGAGTCTGAGTGAACTCCGGGAGATGGTGATGGACAGGGAGGCCTGGCGTGCTGGGATTCATGGGGTCGCAAAGAGTCAGACACAACTGAGCGACTGAACTGGACTGAACTGAACTGTTCTTGTATGACTTAAGATGTAAAGAACTTATGGAGAAATATATTCTCTACTAATTCTGGCTAACCATATTAGAAGTACCAGAATATATTTTTGGTTCTTTTTCACAAGGCTCTGAAGCAGAGAGCAGTGTCATCCTTAGAGGGAGGCAGATTGGCCCCTGCCCCAGCCCTGTGCTTTAAAGTGCCTTCTTCTTTGAGTCCCTCCTGGCTCCTTGGATTGGCCTCGATCAGCAGCGCTGTCTATGCAGCAAATCCCAGCCCAGTCCAGGGCCCATGTATTAGAATGCTCTCCAACACTCTACCTCAACTCCTAAAATGATTAGCTGTCCTAAGAGCTTTTGTATCTTGTCTGGTTGCCAGTATTCTTTCTTAGAATTATGAATGTATAGATCGCTAAAATGATAATGACCTACTGAATTTCAGTGATATGGTTTTTACTCATGTTGGACCAAGGGACAGAAAGCTCAGGATTCTGGGCTAGTGGTTGTCCACTTCTCCATGTAATCCTTGAGCTCTGCCTGCAGGCTCAAGGTCTCTGTCCTCTATGATCATCAGTATTGCCTCAGGTCTGCAGAACCTGAGAATGGCAGAGGTGAAAGCAAGGGTCCTTCACTCCCTGTTGCTGGCAACCATGGAAATCACCCTACCCTCTCTGCAGGCTCTATACCACTTACAAAGCATTCTCCTGGAGTGGACTTGTCTGTCTCTTTTGAGGACTTCTGAAACCACAGCTCTACAATGTCAATGGCCCGTTTTTATCTCTAATCCATTCGGCGACACTGTGAGTGGTAAGTCTTGCCAGATACAGATGAAAGACAGGGTTTCCCTGATTAAATGTGGCCACTTGACTCTCCTGTTATCTCTCTTTCCCTTTGGTGGCAGTGTGTGGAAGGAAGTGTTATGGTAAGCAGTGAAAAATATCATATTCTTGGCATGTAGTGGTTATGGCTAAAGAGTTTAAGAGAAGGCATGGTTGGAACATGTTTTCTCCTTCTTTTTGGCTATAAAATTCTAAATTGCAAATTTAACAACAGAAAACTAACTTTTCTGTTCTCCTATACACTCTGAGTAAGATTTGCATTTGTGGTTTCATTGAAAAAATCAGTAACAACCTTTGAAACAGTCCTTGGAAGCCAATATCCAAGGGTGACATTATGAAATGAGGGCAGTTCATGATTAGAGATATTACTAATGTTAGCTAAATGGTTTGAATTGCTTGCAAAAGCAAGGGAATCTTTTTTTTTTTTTTTGTATGTTTTCAAGACGGTTTCCTAAAGCTGTGGCTTCTTGAGTCAATAGCATTGCTATCTTTTTCTTGTGGTGGTAGATATAAAATTAGTTGAAAATAACACATTGAATAATAATTTTTTAAAATGGAAGAAAAAATGGTTTCTGTACCTAACAGAGTGACATGGCTCCTATACTGTAGAAAGAATCTCCATAGGCACTGACTACACAATAAACAAATACCTAAGTACTTCTCTCTATTATTCTATAATAAATCATTATACCTCACAAGTACCTGCTGAAACTCTGCAAAAATATTTTCTAGGACCCCCCTGTACCTTAAAGATAATTCTAGAAAGAAGCTTCTAGCAAGAGAATTTGCTTTAGTGGCTCTGTAACAACCTAGAGGGGTGGGATGTGGAGGAAAATGAGAAGGAGGTTCAAGATGGAGGGGACGTATGTATGCCTATGGTTGATTTATGTTAATGTTTGGCAGAAACTAACAAAATCCTCTAAAGCAATTATCCTTTACTTGAAACATAAATAACTGTTTAAAAAGAGAATGTGGTTTATAAACTAATAAGTCTACATTGTCAATAAAAAAAAGAGGAAGAGAGAAGTTATTTACTCCTGCTTAGTAAAATAAGTGAGAAGTTAGTAGAATAAAAGTGATATCAAAATTTTAGTATCCCTTCAGTGGTAGCAGGATGAAGCCCATTGTGAAATGGACACCAGAATGCTTACATTCATGTATCAAGCAGGAAGAATAACAAAACTGATATGTGACATATGTGTACAAACTTTCAGAGTCCTCATTTCTCAAGGGTCATCCTGAAAGGAAAAGACGACGTACAAGATTTATCTTCAACTCCAATGTATTTTATTTATCACTTTTTGATAGTCTTGCATAATTTCCATGAAAAATAATTCTGCACTTTTCAACTAGGATATTTACAAAATTTTTAAACATCATTTTAAGCTGTCATTCAAGCATTTTGTGCTTTGATCCAGATGATACAAATGACATGGTTCCTAGAGTGAAAAAATAATTTAAAAAATCAATAAGAGATGCACTGTTTACTGGTAGATAAAAAATGGTCTAAGACATTGATATCTTTATTCTTTCAATTCTTTGTTCCCTGGAATTTTTTCTTTCTAATATTTCTATGCAAAATTAACATCCAAAGAGTAAATAGCTAATATTAGAGGAATATTCTTGTTATTATTATTGAAATAATTGCAGATTAAAGAAATAGAATAAGTATATTCTTAATTATGCTCATTATCATAAATAAAATTAATAAGACTAGTGTATTAGAATAATAAAACTTATAGTAAATTTTAACTGCTATAGGAATCATTCACATGGAAATGCAAATATTTTAGCTGGTTAGATATAGAAGTGAGGCATAAAAAAATCACACCATGATGACAGATTATGACACTAGTTAAAAAAAAATTAAAAATCATAAAATCATTTTCTGATTCCTTAACCTTCTTTAAAAGAGAAAACTAAAACACATATATCACATTGTGTGATATGTATAATATATATCATATTTATCACCATGCTGCTTAAATCAGTCCAGAAAGAACATCTTACTACATATGTAGAAGGATAAAAATACTTTTATTACACTTGTATACGCTTCCCTACTGGCTCAGATGGTAAAGAATCTTCCTGCATGGCAGGACACCCAGGTCAATCCCTGGATCAGGAAGATATCCTCGAGAAGAGAATGGCAACCCACTCCAGTATTATTGCCTGGAGAATTCCATGGACAGAGGAGCCTGGCTGGCCACAGTCCATGGGGGTCACAAAGAGTCAAACATGACAGATTTTCACTTCACATCTATTCATTATGCAAACATTAGGAAAAAAAAAACACATAAACAAAACTAAATTTAAACCAGCCAAATCTTCCCACAACCCATTTTGTAATTCTATACCTATTATATATGTGTATTCAATGAACAGACACATATTTATTTATTTATTTATTTTGTATATTTCATTTGAGGTTGTACAACCAACATTTTTACTCTTTACATTAACATCTTTCCATGTAAATTATATGTATCATTAATATCTTACATTATTACCTTCAATGGTTTATAGAGTTGCCCTGTATAGATGTGGTAGTATTGTTCTTCAGTCACTAAGTCATGTCTGACTCTGTGACCTTGTGGACTGCAGCATGCCAGGCTTCCCTGTCCTTCACTATCTCCCAGAGTTTTCTGATTCATATCTATTGAGTTGGTGATAGTATCTAACCATCTGATCCCCTGCTGCCCTCTTCTCCTTTTGCCTTTATCTTTCAGAGCATTTGGGTCTTTTCCAATGAGTTGTTTCTTCACATCAGGTAGCCAAAATATTGGATCTTCAACATCAGTCCTTTCAATGAATATTCAGGGTAGATTTCCTTTATGATTGACCAGTTTGATCTTGCTGTCCAGGGGACTTTCAAATCTTCTCCAGTATCATAATTTGAAAGCATCAGTTCTTCAGTGCCCAGCCTTCTTTACAGTTCAACTCTCACATGTGTTCATGATTACTGGAAAATGCCTAGCTTGTACTATATGGATCTTAGTCCTTGCAAAGTGATGTCTCAGCTTCTTAATATGCTGTCTAGGTTTGTCATAGCTTTTCTTCCAAGTAGCAAGCATCTTTGAATTTTATGGCTGCAGTCACTGTCTGCAGTGATTTCAGAGTCCAAGAAAATAAAATCTGTCACTGCTTCCACTTATTCTCCTTTATTTGCCATGAAGTTATGGAACTGAATGCCATGATCTTACTATTTTGCATGCTGAATTTTAAGCCAGCTTTTTCACTCTTCTTCACCCTCATCAACAATCTCTTTAGTTCCTCTTTGCTTTCCGCCATTAGAATGGTATCATCTGCATGTCTGAGGTTGTTGATATTTCTCCCGGCACTCTTGATTGTACACCTGTATATGTGTACTATAATTTAATTATTTCCTTTTTCTGGGAAATTTGGATTATTGCCAAATAGCCCTTGCACTAAAGATCATGAAAATTTATCTATGTTCACTTGTTTGATCTTTCCTTATGATAAATTCATATAAAAGAATTTGTTGAGTCAAGGGGTAAAACATTTTGAAGACTTTTGACACATATCACTACACTGTCCTCCAGAAATATTGTTTTCTGTGTTCTTATTCAGTTGAGAGATATGATTCTTATATGCCTAACTTACCATTTTGTTTTGTGAATAAAGCTATTTTATGATAAGCTATTTTATGTTCTCGATTTCTCACTGATTCTTTGATATTGACTTCCAAATTTTGATATATAAGTTCCTTCATTATTTTTCATATTATCTGGAAATAAATACTAATTTATACATATAAAGGAAATATGCACTAAATAATTTATTACAAGTTAAACATTTTGAAATGAAAATAATTCAAGTTAATTTGATTTGTAAATGCCAATGTCAGTATTAAAAGTGTCTTTGGAAAAAGCTTTTATTAATGATATTCTACATTTTTCCAATTGAGTTTGTAACAGCTAGTGTTTGTAACTTTCATTCAGAAAAAGACTTGATAATGGATATCCAACTTTTATCAAGGTTTACATTTAAAAATTCTCTATTAAGTTTTTAAATATTAACAGTAAAATATCTTAGATTTAACCAGTTCAGTCTTCTGAACCATCAAAGAGTATGTGTCAAGGGCTTAATATTACTGAAAAGATACCTTCTTGATTCTGTTGGAGCTCATAATTTATTATTCAGTTAAAAAGAAACTTGAATGCAGATTTTTAACAAATATTTTTGAAAATTAATGAAAAAAATGAGCAGATTTGAAGTTTCATTTCCATCTGTTCAGAGATCTGCTTCCGTAACATGCTTGAAAACTAAATTACTAAATAATGGTTCAAAGATATTCAAATTCTGGGACTTCTATTACTGGTTTTAGCTTTTTCCATTCTTGGAAGCATTTTCTAAGAAATTAGGTTACTAGAATTACTAAGAATGGCTCAGGTTTACTGCTGGCATTTTGGTTTGAAGCAAATTTTCCTCAATAAGAACAAATTACAGTTCTGCCTAATATGTGTCTTATGACAGAATATTGATAAGGTTGTTAAATAAACCTATTTGGGGGAAAATTAGATGCCTGGAACAAGCAATATTTAAACCAGCCAGATAAATTCAGGACTTCTGTTTATTTTGTGTGTCTGGTTTCAACTTTTCACATCAGAGTCAGTTAGCAACAGGACAGAAGTTCAAGATTCTCTAAGCAAGACTTCTGCTGATCCTCTTTAGCTTATTAATAGATGCAGAATGAGAGGTGTTTATAAAATTCAAGTTGCTTCTTATCCTGCCCTGTGCACTCACATGAGTATGTGCACACGGATATGCACAGATGCACACACAGACTCTACCAGACAGATCCTGTACATCTTGTTCAAGTGACCCCTAAAAGGGCACGATGATGCTTTTGCTGCCTTGAGAGAGGGCAACAGAGAGTGTCCTAATTAAAGCACATAGGAAAGATGTATATGAATTGGTCCACATGATATTAGTTTTTTAAAATGGCAAACCTAAGTGAAATTGGTTAACAGACTTAAACAAATGTAACATTTGCAATATTTTACCAGTGATTTTGAATTTTATTAAAAGCATTGTCAATGGATGAGGGCTCAAGAGATCATTAAATATGGTAGTTTAGTCACTAAGTCATGTCTAACTCTTGCGACTCTGTGGACCGTAGCCCACCAGGCCCCTCTGACCGTGGGATATTCCAGGCAAGAATACTGAAGTGGTTTCTCATTTCAAGAAAATTTATCTAATGAATATGAATTTGTTAGGTAGTTAGAATAGGAAAAAGGAGTCCAGGATGGCAATGGCTAAAAGACAAGGAAGGGAAAAACCTGTGAAAATAGAACAAAGGAAGGTCTGAGAACCAGAGTGAGGACTTCAGGTAAAACAAACACTCCTGGCTAGCCCAATTTCCATAGGACAGGCCCAGGGGGAGGAGAAAAATCATATAAAAAGAGGAGCTTCTTTGCATCTTTTGGGTTCGGCGTGCCCTCACACCTCGAGGATGTATTTTCCTTTATTTTCTAAATAAAACTGAACCGTAACATGGAACTGTAACACTGGTCCATCCAAGAGCAGCGACACTGGTCTGTTCAAGAGCTGTAACACTGGCCCGTCACTTCAAATTTTTTTCTGTGATGAGACAGAACTGAGGAAATTACACACTCCCCCGACAAATTGAAAGTTTCACAAAAATATTTCAAGATAGCTACACAAACACATGTAAACATTTAAGTTTGTAACCTTCCTTCAAGCTCATTTTAAATGACTTAAAAGTATATTTAATCATTTTGACTGCATAAGAGGATGCAAAATAAGAAAAGTAATTACTGTAGATTAAATAATGGCATATGATTCATTTCCAAGAATTCTGAGTGATGCACTCTAAAATTTGTATGCACAAGATTTTATATGTGTTAAATTTTCATTTGCACTGGTGACAGCAAAGGTGGTTGCCAATTCATGAGCATATTCTAGGTAATTTCCTGAATGATACACTTCTAATTATAACACTTTGTTAAATCATGTTGTGCTTGGTCTCATGGCACTCCTGCTCTGCTGGTGGCATCAGCTTGAATTACTTCATTTGCAAATATAAAGCAGCTGTTTTATTAATGGAAACTCCTTCTGTGACATGCTAAGAGAAAAAAAAACTGATTCACAAAAGAAGTAAAATTTCATGACAAAATATTTTGACAGAGTGAAGAATAGAAAAGTAAAGGTATAATAGGAAAACTCTTCACTCTTGTAGCCTCTCTTGTAGTTACCTTATCACAGTAATATTGAACATTAATACTTTTAGAAGCTTATTTCTTTTTAATGTTGAAAGAATAAGTCAACTAAAGATATTTTCTCACTATAACATGATGAGTACTGGAGATCTGGGAGAGCAATCAGTAGGAAAATTTCTGCTTTTTCTACTTTCTAGCTCATTAGAGTTAAAATAATTCTCTGTCTTTGTTTTGTTCTGTCATTTTACATATAACCAACACATATGGCCAGTCCTTAGGAGAGTGGCACATTTAGGACTGAGAAAGAGGGATTACTTGGTTTCTGCTCTATAACAAATGACAAGTAAACAATTTGTATTTCTTGGGCCAATTGGCCTCTTGATGTGTTAATATCATATCTGTGTTACTATTGGCATAAAAGATACCAATGTAAAATGAAAAATCCCAGTGTATTTCACAATTTGACATTGCAGTTTTGATAGTCACTGAGATGTGTTAAAGTCTTCATTTATTCACTTTTGTTCAATATTTGTTCAACATTTGTTCAATATTACAGCATTTTAAAGGTGAGAATAATGTTAAATGTGTAACATCTATTTTGGACATGCCTGACTGATATCAACTTATTAAGATCATCATTTTATAACCAATGGGAGAATAAAATCAAATGTAATAGAAAATATCAATTAACTTCTGATAAAATGAATATAAATACCCCAAATTATGATATTTCATGCTGATTATTTTCTGTGCTGACTGAAGAATATTGCACAATGTGAGAGTTGTAAGCTAAGTTTTATTTGGGGCTAAATGAAGACCAAAGTCCAGGAGGAAGTCTCTCAGGTAGCCATGTGGTTAGTGTGTGTGTGTGTGTGTGTGTATATATATATATATACACGCCTGAGTGACTGAACTGAACTGAACTGAATAGTCTTGTGGGAATGGTATTCCTGAAACCTCTCACAATTTTCTTTTTTTAGTAAAATATAAAATAACACGAAAGAATTGAAAGATGAGAGTTCAAATCAAGCTGTCTGCATGGAGCCAATAAGAGCACTAGATATAGGTCAACTTGAAAACTTCAGAGAATAGAGATAAGAATTTGAAACCAGCCTTTGGTTAAAATCATGATATGAATGATACTTAATATTTAGACTTTGCATAATGAAGTACCTCTTCTGTAATTCTTTTTTAGTATCCAGAACCCTAAAGTATCATTTATCTAAAAGTTACAATGTTAAAATGAATATTGAATAAATGACTGAAGATAGGACAATGTAAACAGGTTATATCAGTTCAGTTCAGTTCAGACGCTCAGTCATATCTGACTCTTTGTGACCACATGAATAGCAGCACGCCAGGCCTCCCTGTCCATCACCATCTCCCGAAGTTCACCCAAACTCATGTCCATCGAGTCGGTGATGACATCCAGCCATCTCATCTTCTGTCGTCCCCTTCTCCTCCTGCCCTCAATCTTTCCCAGCATCAGAGTCTTTTCCAATGAGTCAACTCTTCGCATGAGGTGGCCAAATGAGGCCTGGCATGCTGCGATTCATGGGGTCGCAAAGAGTCGGACATGACTGAGCGACTGAACTGAACTATGGAAAATTTTTATTTATTTTTTAACATCCTGTGTTAAAAGCACTTCTAAAATGTTCTGAGTAGTAAATATTAAGAATGTTTTTCGAAGGGAGAGAATGAGAAGGTGGAGGCATTGCCTTCCCAGAGAACCAAGAATTGATCATTAAAATTCCTAATTACAACTCAACTTTCAGATACAGTCTTCAATAATGCATTGCCAACATTTTATCTGTGATAATATCACTCTTTTCCTTTACAACCTAGTCAAAGCAGCTTAAATCTAGTGAGGTCCAAAGTAGCAACAAGTTCAGTCAACTGAATTCTGTCTCCCCTGCATATTGAAGTGTTGAAGCTTGTATTTCTTATTAACAAGCAGCACTATATTTTCTTATTACATTTATAAAATAAAACAATGGAAGAAAATCATCAAATAAATAAGGCAAAAATGGCATGTTGCCAAAGCTGAATGTTTAGCCAGCAGACAGTGATATAAAGGCTGAAAATCTTTTACGTATCCAGACCTACATCTCCATTAATCATACTCAGCAGACTCCGAAAACTTAACTGCTTAGACAGAAATATGACCTCAAAAGACAGGTTTTCTATTAGTTACCAGCATTAGTGTAAATAGAAAAGAAAAATTAAGAAGATAGCATCAAATATCCTGAGGAGCAAAATATGCCAAAATTCGAGCTAGGAAATCTAACCTGGGATATCATAAAATGAAGTTACGGGTTTAATGCACAGACTGACTCTAGGGGACCTCTTCCTCATCTGATCAACAAGTAGTTTTCGTTCTTCATCTTTCAGTAATGTGATGAAAAGCTCGTGTGACGAAATCATGAAAACATACTGCAGGTCTTCCATCCCCAGACACACATTCCTAGATCAGTAAGAAATATTATAAAACAAAGAAGAATATAATTTTAGTTTAGGGAAAAAAATCATATAACCAATTTTTATTAATAAACTGTTTAAAAGCCACCATTCAGTAACTGCACAACAATAATTTGAAGAGTTTTTTAAATTTCTCTTTGGTCCTTATCTAAAGTTATGATTTCACTGTTACAATATACAAAGAGGGTAACAGCAAGAATCCTAAGTTTTATGTGGCTACACAAATTTAAACTGTAAGCGTTCTCAACTACCAATGACTACCTGGTTATACAAAGACAGGCAAGGTAAATGTAAAATAAGGAATAAAAGATATTTTTCTCACAGACCTAAGCTCAAAATTAAGAAAAAGAAGAAAAGAAAGGCACTTACTTCAAAAAAGCAGCCATGTTTCCTTTCAAAGTATCCGAAGCTTTTTCTAAATTTATTGATCTTGAACAAACCTAGGAATTTGAGTAATTTTTATTTGAATATGGGTACTTCAAAATAATTATACTACAGTTTGAAAGTTTAGATTTAAAAACAATCAAATTGTCCTTTCAGACATGGATTAGTCACATATTTGGTTAAGAAATTTAAGAAAGGAGACCAAAGAACAAGAATGCATTATGGGAAGAGGAAGTGGAATCTGACCATTTCAAGAACTGCAGGTAAAGAATAATCTTATGAATTATGCAGTAAAGAATAATCTATTTAGCATATGAGCAAGTCCTGCTGAAATTTACAAAGTATGGATCCAAATTAAATGGAGTGATAAACTTTAAGAATCAGTAGTTCCCATCAGAAAAGTGAGAAAAGACTCATCTTGGATAGCTGAAAAGAATGATCAATAATAGCTAAAGAACACAGAACCAATGGTTAAGGAGGTAACCAAGGTTTAAAAAATAAACAATGAAAACAAAGAACAACTTAAGTATGAAAATATTAGTCATCTAAAAATAATATTATTTAAATATCATTGTGAATTTATTAGGTTAGGCTTCCCACATATTATTTACAAGAAGTCAAAAAGTTATTAGTATAAAAGATCCTAACCTCAACAAATTGTCAGTGTTCTCTAATATGCTGACACAAAAGCTAAATTATATAATGTATACAGCAGTACTAGTCACAAGACCCCAAAAATAGAAAAAACACTAACGTCCATCAAGTGATGAATGGACACTCACACAGACACTGAAGAGTAAGATTCAGCAGGACGCCATGCACCCATAAAGAGGCATGAAGTACTGACGGACATTCCAACATGGATGAAACGTCTTCAATACCAAGGGAAAGAAGTTAAGTTACAAAAGACCGTATGTTTTATGACTTCATTTATATGACATGTCCAGAATAGGCAAATCTACAGAGACAAAAAATAGATCAACAGTTGCCTGGGGTTGCAGGGATTGAGAGGAAAATGAGAAATGACTGCTAATGGTTAAGAAGTTTTCTTACAGGGACAGAGAGGATTGAAATGTTGGCAAAGTGGCTGAGGTGATGGCTGCACAACTCTACGAACATACCAAAAATCACTGAATTGTACACTTTACATGAGTATGCTTTAAATTATATACTACTAGCTGGAAACAAAGTCAATTATACAAATTCAATTATAGTTCATGAAAAAAAGACTTTTATGGAAAAATTATAAAGCTTTAAAGGACATTAAAGGGCGCCAAAATAAATCAAGAACCATACTAGCTCGTGGATTAGGATACTCACTATGGTAATGCTACTAATTTTTCACAAACTGGCTTTTAAGTGTAACGTAATTTCAAACAAAAATCCAACAGGCTTACTTCTGAAACTTGATCATCTGAGTCTACTGTCTACAAGAAAATGTAAAAAGATAAGCAGAACCAATACAACTTTGGAAAACAAGGTTTCTGCTTCAAATGATACCAAGCCTGGGTATGGGTATGATGGATGGGTAAACAAACAGAAAAGCTGTCACAGAGTAGCCTAGAAACAGGCCCACACACGTGTGTATGTCTGACACTCGGAATCCAACGGAGGCAGCACTAGACACCGGCAGAAAAAAGAGGAAACTTTCAACAACGGTTCTGAAACACATGAGGGAAAAATGACACCAGATTCCCTACTTCCCATGATACACAAAATTCAATCATAGGTGGATTAAAGACCTAAATGAGAAAAGAAGGCCAAGTTCTAGAGCTTTTAGAAGATAANGTGATCTACACAGTCAAAGGCTTTGGCATAGTCAGTAAAGCAGAAATAGATGTTTTGCTAGAACTCTCTTGCTTTTTCGATGATCCAGCAGATGTTGGCAATTTGATCTCTGGTTCCTCTGCCTTTTCTAAAACCAGCTTGAAATAGAGGCCATTTATTTTTACCACTGAGAATGAAAGAAATAAAGGACAAAGTAGAATAAAATTAAAATGTTCAAGTGGCCAAAATTATTTTTCATAATCCTTGTAGGACATTCACCTCATTACAGTCATAAAAGCTTAAAACCATTCAACTCAGGCAAACAAGGTACACATTTATCTTACAAAGGAAGGGTTATGGCACTTTTTTTCCTCTCAGTAGCCAAGTGGAGCTTCTGGTGAAATCTCCATCAAGAAATTACTCCTGAATACAACCCCCATCAATGTTAACAGAGTGTACAAATCAGGGTTGGCACGTAGACACAAAAGTGAATCATTTCCAGGAAGTAAAGACAGAAGGCTGACTTTTACTATAGGTTTTTCTTTTGTTGGGAATGGAAAGTGTTAAGGACTCTTACTTAAAAAGAGCAAGTAAATAAAGATTTTTAAAATTGACCAATAGTCATACCCTTTGAGTCCTTGCTGGACAAATCATCAAAGCATAGGAAAAATTATTTGGAGGATAGACATTTCTGTTAGCTGGGAGTGTTTACATTTTTTTTCAGGTAATCATAGAACAAAATATTTATGTAAGAATATCTGGTTCATATATATAAACATTTCAAGTTAACTATATATTTTATCTGCATCTTAGAATGTAGTTTCAAAAATTCTTGAAGTCATATGATATTGATGAAGTTATCATTAGCTAATCTGGACATTATATCTAGAGTGGATAAAAACAGGCAATGTGCTTTATATAATATTTCTTAACAAAGCTTATTTCCATATATAGGTGCTAGCATTTTTTTTTTTGCCATTTTGAAAAAGGACTCATTATTTTGATTTAAGATGTCTGCTACTTCTTAAATAACTACTCTGAATAACTACTGAAAATGGAGGTGGGGCCTTTTAGTGGTGAGTACAAAGACATCTCTATAAGTGGCCACTGACATTGAAGGAAGAAAGATGAGAGGCAAGAGAAATTTTACAAAGTCAAAACATGGCAGAATAGGGACATTAAATATTGAGGCCAACATTTCATGTGTACAGCAGTTCTTGAAGATGTCATATTGAGCATCACTCAGTCACTAGGAAACATTTAAATAATGTCAGAACAGTCTATTCATCATGAAGACAAAGAACATACATAAAACTATAACATGATAGAAATGAGTTGGTGTGTTGTTGTTTACAGGTTAGTTAGAAGAAATAAAGCAATTACTTGGAAACTATAAATTACCAAAATTCAACCAAGATGAACAATGCCATCTGCATTGCTGTATATTCATCAAGAAAAACCAAATTGTATTTAAAGGACCCCAGAGAGAAATCTCCAGATACAGCTGATTTCACAAGGGAATTTTACCAAAGATTTAAAGAATTACTGCCAAATTAACACCTATTCCTCAAAAAAATAGAAGAGGATGGAACATTTCCCAACATATTTTATGAAGCCAATACCGTAATAGCAAAATCAGACAAAAGGGTGAAAGCATGCACACAAATACATACAAAACACCAGTAACCACAGAACACTATCTCTCACGAATTAAAACCAAAATCCTTGACAAAATAATATAAATCCAGTGGAATTTATGAAAATACTAAATTGTATAAAATTAATACAAATATTATAAATCCAATGATGCATGAAAATATTTAATATTAAAATATTAAATCACTACAAGAAAGTGATTTACTCCAGCAGGCAATACTGGTTCAATTCTAGAAAACCAATTAATGTAATCTACCACATTCAGAAACTAACAAAGAAAAAGATCATATGATCATATGTATTTATGCAGAAAAATCATTTCACAAAATTTAGTACTCATTCATGGTAAAAAGAAAAGGAAAAAACCTTCAGCAAACTAAGAACAGAGGAGAATTTCTTCAATCTCATAAAGAGCATGTACATAAAAACTACAGCTAGAAGCACACTTAATATTGAAAAACTGAATTATTTCCCTTTAAGATTAAGACAAAACTATCCACTCTCACCATTCTTCAGCACAGAGCTAGAATTTCAAGCCAGTGCAGTAATGTAAGGAAAATAAATTAAAGCCAATAAAATATAGCTAGTGTTTTACAATAAATGTTAAAAATGAAGTATAACCTGTAAAAATTAGAAATCACTTTATTGTATCCCGGTTGACTCAGATGGTAAAGAATCTACCCGCAATGAAGGAGACCTGGGTTCAATCCTGGGGTTGGGAAGATCCCCTGAAGGAGGGCATGACAACCCACTCCTATATTCTTGCCTGGGGAATCCCCATTGACAGAGGATCCTGGCAGGCTAATAGTCCATGGTGTCCCAAAGAGTCGGACACGACTGAGCGACTAAGCACACAACACAATATTATATATATGTACTGTCTCTTATACACATCTTGTACCTTAAAGATAATTCTAGAAAGAAGCTTCTAGCAAGAGAATTTGCTTTAGTGGCTCTGTAACAACCTAGAGGGGTGGGATGTGGAGGAAAATGAGAAGGAGGTTCAAGATGGAGGGGACGTATGTATGCCTATGGTTGATTTATGTTAATGTTTGGCAGAAACTAACAAAATCCTCTAAAGCAATTATCCTTTACNATATATATATATATATAAAGATAGTTGGGAAAAGAAAATAGAAAACTGTTTCTATTTATAGACACATGATTGTCTGCATAGAATACCTTGAGGTATTTACCAAAAATTCTTAGAATTTTTAAGGTCAGCAAGGTAATAGGATGAATGATCAACACATAAAAATCAGTTAGATTTCTATTTACTAAAAATAAGCAATTTGAAATAAAAATTAAAACTTCAGTATTCTTTATAATTGCTCCAAATAAAATTAAGTATTGATACTTATGTACTAAGTATAAACATATATTTCCTATATGATTCAGCAACTATACGCTTGGGCATTTGTCTCTAAGAAATGAAAATTTATGTTCACACAAAAATCTGCATATAAACATTCACAGTAGTTTTAATACTAAATAATTCAAAGCAACCTAAATGTCCTTAAATGATGAATGAATAAAATATTTCATGCATTTATACCATGAAATGGTATACTTGAATATAAAGGAATGAACTATTTGCACAGCAATAATCTTGGTGAATTTCCTGGAAATTTCGTTGAGTGAGTAAAGCCAGTCTCAAAGGTACAAACTGTATGATTTCATTTATATAACATTACTGAAATACAATACTAGAGAAAGAGAACAGATTAGTAGTTGCCATGGTTTAGGGATATGGAAAGGGCAGTAGTTGTGGCTAAAAGAGTAGTAAAAGAGAGCTCCATGGTGATAGAACATATCAGTTGATTGTAGTAGTGATTGCACAAAGCTATAGATGAGATATTAATAAAAATTGTGTGACTCTATACAGACACAGACATAAGTATATGTTATACCTGTGAGACCGGAATAAGACTGGCAGATTTTACTGAAGAATACATTGTTTCTGTACATTTTGTACTCTTTGTACATTTTAGGACATCTTTCTTTCATTATACAGTTAGGGATTTAATTATAAATTAATTGAATAAGCAGTTTAAAATTTAAGGATATACTAATGATTATATTGATTATCATTCTCCAAGCTATTGTGTTACAAATAGTTTAAATTATGAGATAAATAGATAATATAATCTAAAAGATCCTTTGCCTTCAAAAGCTAGAAGGCCCAAAGATGTAATAGGTTGATTTTGATTTAAGTAGTCATGGAGCCTATAAATAATCAAAGTTATAGGATTTTCAAAAAAATATTTCTGAAAAGTGAGTTAGAAAATGTAATTCAATGAAATGGAAACCCTAAGCCTCTATGATAGCCAACTTAAGACTGTGTTTTGACATCTAGCTCTGAGATAATAAATGTGTTAAATGCTTTGTATATTAAACATGAAAAAAAATTACAAATAATTGGAAAAGTAATTACTAATAATTGAAAAAAGAAAACAAAAGTAAACATTTAAAAATCGAATTGATAACTTTTATCTATTTTTAATTTCTATTTTATATTGAAATATAGTTGATTTACAATATTGTGTTAGTTTCAAGTATATACCAAAGTTATTCAGTTACACATATAGTGAAAGTGAAGACACTCAGTCGTGTCTGACTCTTTGCAACCCCATGGACTGTACCCTATCAGGCTCCTCTGTCTATGGTATTTTCCAGGCAAGAGTACTGGCGTGGGTTGCCGTTTCCTTCTCCAGGGGATCTTCCCAACGCAGGGATTGAACCCGGGTTTCCCTCATTGCAGGCAGCCATTTTACCATCTGAGCCACCAGGTAAGCCCACATATATACAGACACATACAAATACAGCTATTCTTTTCAGATTCTTTTCCCATTTTAGTTATTATAGAATATTGAATAGAATTCCCTGTGCTATACAGTAGGTACTTGTTGGTTATCTATTTTATATATAGTAGTATGTAGATATTAATTTCAAACTACTAATTTAATCCCTTCCCACTCACCTTTTCTCTTTGGTAACCATAAATTTGTTTTCAAAGTCCGAGTCTGTTTCTGTTTTGTAAGTAATTTTGTTTGTATCACATTTTTTAGAATCCACATATAAGAGATATCATATGATGTTGTCTTTTTATTTTTGACTTACTCCATTCAGCATGATAATCTCCAGATCCATCCATGGTGCTCCAAATCGCATTACTTCATGCTTTTTTATGACTGACTAATATTCCATCATAGGTCAGTACCACAACTTCTTTATCCATTCATCTGACAGTTGACATCTAAGTCATATCCATATCTTGGCTATTGTAAACACTGCTGCAATGAACATCGGTGGTTTAGTTGCTAAGTTGTGTCCAACTCTTGCAACTCTGTGGACTGTAACCCTCCTGGCTCCTCTGTCCATTGGGGTTTTCCATGAACATGAATATTAGGTATGAATCTTTTTGATTTATGGTTTTCTCCTGATATATGCCTGGGAGTGGTATTGCTGAATCATATGATAGCTCTACTTTTAGTTTTTTAAGGAACATCTATAGTTTTCCATAGTGGGTATGGCAATTTACATTCCCACCAACAGTGTAGTATGGTTCCCTTTTCTCCACACCCTCTCCAGGATTTATTCTTTGTAGAAAAAAATTTTTTTAATTTTAATCTTTTATTGAAGTTGAGTTGCTGTATAATGCTTCAGATATACAGCACACTGTTTCAGTTATATATTCTTTTTATGATTCCTTTCCATTGTAGTTTACTACAAAATATTGAATATATTGTGGTTTGTGGACTTCTTGACAATGGCCATTCTGACTAATGTGAGGTGATACTTCATTGTAGTTTTTATTTGCATACCTCTAATAATTAGCCAGGTAGCTCAACTTTTCATGTTCTTCATGGCCATATGCATATCTTCTTTGGAGAAATGTCTATTTAGATATGCCCCCCCTTTTTTTTAGAGCTCCAGTTTGCAAATTTTGGAAATTAATCTCATTTTGGAAATGGTTGCATCATTTTAAGGTTGCATCATTTGTGGGTTTTCTCTCATTCTGTGAGTTGTCTTTTGATTTTTTTATGATTTTTTTTGCTTTGCAAAAGCCTTTAAGTTTAATTCGGTCCCATTTGCTTATTTTTGTTTTTATTTTCTTTCTATGAGGTGGATCAAAAAATATATTGCTGCAATTTATGTCAGAATGTATTTTATGTTTTCCTCTAAGAGTTTTATGGTGTCCATTTAGGTCTATTAATCCATTTTGAGTTTATTTTTCTGAATAATGTTAGGGAATGTTCTAACTTCATTCTTTTACATGTAATTATCCAGTTGTCCCAGCACCATTTACTGAAGAGACTGTTTTTTCTCCATTGTATATTCTTGTCTCCTTTGTCAAACATCATTTGGCTTTAGATGCATGGGTTTATTTCTGGGCTCTCTATTTCATTCCTTGATCCATATATCTGGTTTTGTGCTAATATCACTCTGTTTCGATTGTAACTTTGTAGTATTGTCTGAAGTCTGGAAGTTATGTCTCCAATTTCTTTTTCTTCAGAATTGCTTTGTCAGCTCTTGTCCTTTTATGATTCCATTTAAATTTAAGATAATTTGTTCTAGTTATGTGAAAAACATTTTGGATAATTTGATAGGGATTACATTAAATCTGTAGATGGCTTTGAGAAGTATGGTCATTTTAACAAAACTAATTCTTCCAATCCAAGAACATGGGATATCTTTCCATTTCTTTGAATGATCTTCAGTTTTCCTTTACCAATGTTTTATAGTCATCAACAGATAAGTTTTTCACACCCTCAATCAGGTTTATTTGTAATATTTTAGTTTTTGATGTTATTTTAAAAGGAATTGATGTTTTTCTTTCCCTTTCTATTTCATTGATAGTGTAAAGAAATGTAAAAATTCTGTGTTTTATTCTTATATTCTGAAATTTTGCTGAATTCATTTATGAGTTTTGTGTGAAGTCTTAGGGTTTTCTATAAGTATATAGTATTATATGCATTTGCATATAATAACAATTTTATCTCTTCTTTTCCATTTTGGATATTTTCATTGTTTCTNTATTACGACTGTCTCTTATACACATCTTGAAGTCTTAGGGTTTTCTATAAGTATATAGTATTATATGCATTTGCATATAATAACAATTTTATCTCTTCTTTTCCATTTTGGATATTTTCATTGTTTCTATCTCTGCCATTGGTATGGCTATGACTTCCAATAACAATGTTGAATAAAAGTAGTGAGAATGGGCATCTTTGTTGTGTTTTAGATTTTAGCAGCAAGACTTTCAGCTTTTCATCATTAAGAATTATGTTGGCCTTGGGTTTGTCATAAATAGCTTTTATTATTTTTATGTAGGTTCCCTATAGACCCACTTTGGTGAGAGTTTTTGCCATGAATGGATGTTGCATTTTATCAAATATTTTTTGTGCATTCATTGAGATAATCCTGTGGTTTTCAACTTTTATTTTTTGATGTAGTGTATCACATTGATTGATTTGTGTACATTAACTCATCCTTATGACCCTAGCACACGTATAAGTTGATTATAGTGTATGATATTTTTGTATGTAATTTTGTATTCTGCTTTCTAATACTTTGCTGAGATTTTTTGCATCTATATTCATCAAAGATATTAACCTTCAATTTTCTTTTTTGGTATTGTCTTTGTCTGGTTTTGTTATCAGGATGATGGTTTTTTCATAGAATAACTTTGAGCATGTTCCCTCCTCTTCAATCTTTTGAAAGAGATTAAGGATCAGTGTAAGTTCTCTGTATGTTTGGTAGATTTACCCAGGTGAAGCTATTTTTTCTGGAATTTTTTGGTAAGAAATCTTAAAATTACAGATTCTATTTCACTTCTAGCAATCAGTCTGTTCAAATTATGTATTTCTTCTTGATTTAGTTTTTGTGGGCTGTATGTTTCTGGAAATATGTCCATTTCTTCCAGGGTGTCTAATTTGTTGGCATAAAATTATAATAGAATTCTATTATTTTTTTTTATTTCTGCAGTATTGGTTATTATTTTACCTTTTTTATTTCTTATTTGGGTTCTGTCTCTTTTCTTCTTGGTTAGCCTAGACAGAGGTTTGTTGATTTTGTTTACCTTTTTGAAAAAACAGCTCTTAGTTGTTTTTTTTTTTTTTTTAATTTTAAAATCTCTATTACCTCCCTGATTATTATTTCCTTCCTTNGTCCCATTTGCTTATTTTTGTTTTTATTTTCTTTCTATGAGGTGGATCAAAAAATATATTGCTGCAATTTATGTCAGAATGTATTTTATGTTTTCCTCTAAGAGTTTTATGGTGTCCATTTAGGTCTATTAATCCATTTTGAGTTTATTTTTCTGAATAATGTTAGGGAATGTTCTAACTTCATTCTTTTACATGTAATTATCCAGTTGTCCCAGCACCATTTACTGAAGAGACTGTTTTTTCTCCATTGTATATTCTTGTCTCCTTTGTCAAACATCATTTGGCTTTAGATGCATGGGTTTATTTCTGGGCTCTCTATTTCATTCCTTGATCCATATATCTGGTTTTGTGCTAATATCACTCTGTTTCGATTGTAACTTTGTAGTATTGTCTGAAGTCTGGAAGTTATGTCTCCAATTTCTTTTTCTTCAGAATTGCTTTGTCAGCTCTTGTCCTTTTATGATTCCATTTAAATTTAAGATAATTTGTTCTAGTTATGTGAAAAACATTTTGGATAATTTGATAGGGATTACATTAAATCTGTAGATGGCTTTGAGAAGTATGGTCATTTTAACAAAACTAATTCTTCCAATCCAAGAACATGGGATAGCTTTCCATTTCTTTGAATGATCTTCAGTTTTCCTTTACCAATGTTTTATAGTCATCAACAGATAAGTTTTTCACACCCTCAATCAGGTTTATTTGTAATATTTTAGTTTTTGATGTTATTTTAAAAGGAATTGATGTTTTTCTTTCCCTTTCTATTTCATTGATAGTGTAAAGAAATGTAAAAATTCTGTGTTTTATTCTTATATTCTGAAATTTTGCTGAATTCATTTATGAGTTTTGTGTGAAGTCTTAGGGTTTTCTATAAGTATATAGTATTATATGCATTTGCATATAATAACAATTTTATCTCTTCTTTTCCATTTTGGATATTTTCATTGTTTCTATCTCTGCCATTGGTATGGCTATGACTTCCAATAACAATGTTGAATAAAAGTAGTGAGAATGGGCATCTTTGTTGTGTTTTAGATTTTAGCAGCAAGACTTTCAGCTTTTCATCATTAAGAATTATGTTGGCCTTGGGTTTGTCATAAATAGCTTTTATTATTTTTATGTAGGTTCCCTATAGACCCACTTTGGTGAGAGTTTTTGCCATGAATGGATGTTGCATTTTATCAAATATTTTTTGTGCATTCATTGAGATAATCCTGTGGTTTTCAACTTTTATTTTTTGATGTAGTGTATCACATTGATTGATTTGTGTACATTAACTCATCCTTATGACCCTAGCACACGTATAAGTTGATTATAGTGTATGATATTTTTGTATGTAATTTTGTATTCTGCTTTCTAATACTTTGCTGAGATTTTTTGCATCTATATTCATCAAAGATATTGACCTTCAATTTTCTTTTTTGGTATTGTCTTTGTCTGGTTTTGTTATCAGGATGATGGTTTTTTCATAGAATAACTTTGAGCATGTTCCCTCCTCTTCAATCTTTTGAAAGAGATTAAGGATCAGTGTAAGTTCTCTGTATGTTTGGTAGATTTACCCAGGTGAAGCTATTTTTTCTGGAATTTTTTGGTAAGAAATCTTAAAATTACAGATTCTATTTCACTTCTAGCAATCAGTCTGTTCAAATTATGTATTTCTTCTTGATTTAGTTTTTGTGGGCTGTATGTTTCTGGAAATATGTCCATTTCTTCCAGGGTGTCTAATTTGTTGGCATAAAATTATAATAGAATTCTATTATTTTTTTTTATTTCTGCAGTATTGGTTATTATTTTACCTTTTTTATTTCTTATTTGGGTTCTGTCTCTTTTCTTCTTGGTTAGCCTAGACAGAGGTTTGTTGATTTTGTTTACCTTTTTGAAAAAACAGCTCTTAGTTTTGTTTTGTTTTTTTTAATTTTTAAAATCTCTATTACCTCCCTGATTATTATTTCCTTCCTTCTGCTGAAGTTAGGTTTTGTTTGTTCTTTTTCTGATACTTTTAGGTTAGGTTATTTGTTTGAGATTTTTCTTGTTTTTTTAAAGGAAGGTCTGTATTTTTCTCTTTAAGAACCTTTTTTTTGCTGCATCCCATAGATTGTGTATGGTTGTGCTTTCAACTGTCATTTGTTTCTAGGTATTTTTAAATTTTATCTTTGATTTCATTATTGAACTGCTGATTTTTTTCAGTAGTGTATTGTTTCATCTCCATGTAATACTTTTTTTTTTTTTTCTAGTTTATCTTTCTGTGGCTGATTTCTAGTTTCATGCTACTGTGGTCAGAAAAGATGTTTCACATAATTTCTGTCCTCTTAAATTTGTTGAGGTTTGCTTTATATATTAGTATATTATCGGTCCTAGGGAATGTTCTATGTGTACTTGTAAAGAATTATGAATTTTTTGATGTAATGTTCTGAAAATATCAATTGTCTTACTGTTTTACTATCTTTTAGAATTATCAGTGCCTTAATGATTTTCTGTCTAGAAGGTCTCTGAATTGATGTAAGTTGGCTGTTAATTCTCCTAATCTTATTGTAATCCTGTCAATTTCTCCTTTATGACTGTTCACTGTTTTAAGTACTTAGGCATTCCTATATTTGGTGTATATTTTTTTAATTTAATTTTTGCCATTTATTGATTCTCCTCCCATGTCTTGAATATGGGTGCCTACATGATAACAAGTAAAATAATCTCATCTTGTATTGATCCTTTTATCATTATATAGTGTCCTTATAAAGTATCCTTCTCTATCTTTTTTTGTGGCTTTGCTTAAAGTCTATTTTGTCTGATTTGAATACAGATACCCCTGTTTTTTTTGTCAATTTTATTCATGAAACCTCTTTTTCTATCCCTTCACTTTCAACCTATGTGTGTCCTTAGCCCTAAAGTGGGTCTCTTGTGGCAGAAGATGTAGGCTTTTGTTTTCTATGCAATCTGCCACTCTATATCTTTTAATCAGATCCTTTCATCTATTGTTATTTAAGGTAATTATTGATAGATATGTATTTACTGCCATTTTAAACCTTGTTCTCCAGTTGATGTTGTGTTTCTCCTTTGTTCCTTTCTTTTTCTTTTTTGTTTTTCCTTTTGTGGTTTGATGGCTTGTTCTTGTAATATGCTTGTGGTCTTTTCTTCCTGATTTCTATGAATCTATTGTACTTTTCTGATTTATGATTACTCTGTTTTTCAAGTACATTGACCCTTTGCTATATCTACTTGCTTTAGACTGGTAGTCATATAGACTCAAACATATTCTTTAAAAAAGTACATTATTTTACTCTCCTCCCTCACATTTTATGATTTTATGATTTTTGATGTCCTCCTTTATATCTTATTTATCATTTGCTGTTCATTGTAGTTATCATTGCTTTCACAAAAGTGTTTTTTTTTAATCTGTGTACTGACACATTTAAGTGACTTACCTTCAAATTGTGATTTTTCTCTTTCCTATAAATTATTGCTTCTTTTCCATTTAGAGATGACCATTCAGTATTTCTTTTAAAATACATTTAGTATTATGGTATTCTTCTAGGTTTACTTGTCTGAGAAATTGTTCATCTCTCCTCTATTCTAAATGATAATCTTACTGAGTAGAGTATCCTAGGTTGCATGTTTTCCCTTTTAGGACTTTGAATATATATTGCTACCCCCTTCTGATCTGCAAAATTTCTGTAGAGAAGTCAGCTGATAGCCTTATAGAGATTCCCTTGTAGTTAACTGTTTTTCTCTAGCTGCATCTAGAATCCTCTCTTTAATTTTTTCCACTTTGATTATAATATGTCTTATTGTAGGTCTATTTAGGTTCATCTTGCTTGGGACCCTCTGTGCTTTCTGTGCCTGGATATCTGTTTCCTTCTTTAGGTTTGGGAAGTTTTCACTCATCATTTCTTCAAATACAGTTTTGATCCCCTTTTTCTTTGGGATCCTATTATGCATAGCTTGAAATGCTTTATATTATTGTATGTGTGTTAGTTGCTCAGTTGTGACTCAACTCCTTGTGACCCTGTGTACTGTAGCTCACCTGGCTCCTCTATCCATAGAATTCTTCAAGAATATTGGAGCGGGTTACCTTCCCTTCTCCACGGGTTCTTCCCAACCCATGGAATGAACCTGGGTCACCTGCATTGCAGGCAGATTCTTTATCATCTGAGCCACCATTGAAACCCTATAGGTGTCATATATTGCTTTCTTTCTTTCTTTTTTTAGTTTATATTTCTATCTGTTCTTCTGATTGAGTGATTTCTATTACAGTAAGTCCCCTATATATGAACAAGTCTCATTCGAGAGCATATTCATAAGTTCAACTTGCTCATAATTCCAACAAATTTAGCCTAGCTACCCAAATAAGAGAATCAGCTATATAGTACTGTACTGCAATAGGTTTATAATACTTTTCACACAAATAATACATAAAAAGCAAATATAAACATTTTTAATCTTATAGTATAGTAGTTTGAAAAGTATAGTAGCTCAGTACAACAGCTGGCACACAGCAACTGGCATCAAGTGAACAAGCAAGAAGAATTACTGATCTGAGAAGGGAGAAGGGGTGGGAGGTGGTAGAGCTGAAGGATCATCAGCAGTAGGAGATGGAGAACAAGTTGCATTTTCACTCACATCTTGCCGGGGTCCAGCCCCAGTGCATCCAGGGAATTCGAAGCGAGGATGGCGTCAGCGTTCTAGGAAAGAGCTATTTGATTAGAAATATAAAGAGAGATTAGGAAAGAATAGTGTAGTAGGAAATATTAGTGGAGAAAAAGAGGCTGAATAACTTGGTTTACATGGAAAACCAATAAAACTCCAAGACAAGGAGTTTGCACCATCTACATAGGCCACCGGTGCCTGCTTGAATAGTGGAGGGTGCCCCGCCTTGGCTTCCTCTCACGTGGGTCTTAGAAGCCAGGACAAGTAAGTATACATGGCGAGCCTCCATGCTTCAGATGGGAATTCAGCCAGAAAAGAAGAGAACAAGAAAAGACCACATGGGGGAAACCAGTCTTTCCAGGAACTGGTCCCATTTCTTTATTTTCTAGGTCCACTTTTATACTTTTAGTTATACATAGAGATAAATGTAAGAAACAGAGTCACGCAGGGTCAGCGCTCCGACCCTTATCAGAATATCTTTGTTCTTACAAGGGTCTTACATTTGTTCACAATATCTTCTGGTCTGGAGACTGATCAACATTTTATGACCCCACCTTACTTTCTATTGATAAAGTTTAGTCAATCAGAAAACTTGTCTCCCCTAGAGATCTACTTAGTCTTAACATAGTGATAAAGTTACATTCTTACATAGCAAGGACCCAATGATTTATTACAAAGAAAGAGGAGCACAGTGATCTATAACAAAGAGAAAATTCATTAACTCAAAAGTCTAGTATTGCTAACATCAAAACTACTATGTTTCTTTTCTACATTCCAATCACATTGATTAACATACTCCCAGGTGCCTAAGGATATGGAGGCCTGGCAGCAATCATTAACTCATCAATGAAACCCTGCACCAACATGATTTTTATCTTTAGAAAAACCGTATGCTAACTAAGACTTTCAAAATACTCCGAACTCTCTGTGCTGCTTATGGTTGAGAGGTTGTAAACAATCATGTAGGTAGTAGCAAGAGTGTGGATAATCCTGTCACACAAGCTAGTCTGCCAGCAGAGAGGTTTGACCTGAGACACCCTTGTCATGCCCAGGAGATTTATTATCTGGAGTCCTAAGTTTACTCCTTTACAGAGAGAGGTGGTGGGGGATCACCCCCCGTAAAGTCAGAGGTGTAGGTGAGAGCATAAAGCAGTAAAGTAGGCAGACTCTGGTTTTGGGGGTAGATGCTCGGGAACAGGGGGATCTCCTGAGGCTCGATCCCGCCTTTGCATATGCAAAGCCTCCTTCCTCATGACCTTTGCCACGGGCAGAGTTCCTCATGCTGGCTCCCAGCAACATCTGACATAGACAGCACAGTTTCTAGTTCCTTGCTGGATTCAATTCTATGTGCTCTCTTGAAAAACCAATCCAGTGATATCTAGGTAGTTGTTTTTATTATTCAGTTGCTCAGCCATGTCTGACTCTTTGCTACCCCTTGGACTGTAGCATGCCAGGATTCCCTGTCCCTCACTATCTCCCAGAGTTTGCTTAAACTCATATCCATTGAGTTAGTGATGCCATTCAACCATCTCATCCTCTGCCGCCCCCTTCTCCTCCTGCCTTCAATCTTTCCCAGCATTAAGGTCTTTTCCAATGATTTGACTGTTCCCATCAGGTGTGCAAAGTACTGGAGCTACAGCTTCAGCATCAGTCCTTTCAATGAATATTCAGGATTGATTTCCTTTAGGATTGACTGGTTTGATCTCCTTGCTGTCCAAGGGACACTGTCTTCTCCAGCACCACAGTTTGAAGACATCAATTCTTCGGTGCTCAGTCTTTTTCTTTTTGTAAATCTATGTAATAGCTCTTTTGTTTTTTCATCATTGGTGACAGGGTAGCATTGGATTGAATTCTGAATGGCTGCTGTAACATTCATGTACCATTCTATGTTCAGGTCCTGTCCCTCATTAACTAATAGTGCTCCCTCAAGAAACAAAAGCCCCTTGCTCCTGCATTGTGAATTTCTTCAATTCTTTAGTTACTTCTTCTTCCTCTTGTCTGTCTTCTTGCCCTGGGCTCCCAATTCCAGCAGGTCTTCATTAGTAATGCACATTCACAGCTTTGAAACTTCATAACTGGAATATTCCTATGTAGGGAACTTAAGGCATTCTATCTTCTAGATCACTTATTTCTTCTTTTAAATTATCCACTTTGCTATTTACTGCCTTTAGCTCAGGTTTTGCTTCAGCAAATGAGGTTTCTAATTTTAATTGGCTCCTCTTTAAGTTTCTAGTTCTTTTTTTTACAGTAATCTGCATTTCTGTTAATAGCTTTTCTTAATTCTTCAGTAATTTCATTGCTACCATTTTGAACCCAGGATCTAGTAGACTGGAGAGGTCTGTTTCATTATTCTTTCAGAATTCTCTTTATCTTTTAATTGGAAGTAGTTTCTCTCTTCATTTTACTTATATTTCTCTGATTGTACAAATTTAGGAGAAACAATTATCTACTATGGTCTTGAAGGACTGTTTTTATGTGGGAGTGTCCCTGTGTCTCCTCTGTGAGTCTAAAGTTTTGATCAAGGCCTGATTTTAGTGTGAATGCCTGCCTCATCTTTCCTCCGTGTGTGTTCTCCGTATCCCCTTGACAAGGGATGTGAGTACTGTTGTGGTGACCAGATCTTGCACTGAATGTTGAGGTCAGGCTCCTCTTTATTGTCTTAGCCCTTTCATTGACAGAGTCTGCTCCCTAGATGTTGGGTAGACACACTCAGATCCATTTCTGAACTGTGGTGTAAGTTAGGTGGAAATGAAATTCTTCCATTGGAACAGAAGCCACTGATTATTCTTCTCCAGGAGCTGCACACCAGAAAGAGCACTCTGTGATGTTGCCTGTCACCCGTTGTGTAGACTCATAAAATACACTGTTTTTGGGTACTGCTCTCATCCTGACTCAACCATGGAATTTCAGGCAATTGGCCTTGGTGTCCCTCGAATTCTATTCTCATAAAGCCACTAGCGCAGATCTATTAAAACAAAACTGCTGAGGTCAGGCACCTAGAGTACTGTAGTCATGCACCCAGACCCACCATAGGGGTTACTGAGTCAGCCCAGATCCCAGCCTGGCCTTTGCATGCATGTACCCACAGTGTTTGCAGCCACCATCATTGGACCCACCCCAGTCATGGGAGCACTGCTAATCCACTCAGATGTCCTACAGGAACTGAGTTTACAAAACCACCTGTAGTGTGTAAATCCAGAGATCACACAGCCTTTAGGGCACTCAAATTTCAGCCCTGTATCTGAAGTCATGCATCCCATGGGTTTGTGAGTACTGTTGTGGTGACCAGATCTTGCACTGAATGTTGAGGTCAGGCTCCTCTTTATTGTCTTAGCCCTTTCATTGACAGAGTCTGCTCCCTAGATGTTGGGTAGACACACTCAGATCCATTTCTGAACTGTGGTGTAAGTTAGGTGGAAATGAAATTCTTCCATTGGAACAGAAGCCACTGATTATTCTTCTCCAGGAGCTGCACACCAGAAAGAGCACTCTGTGATGTTGCCTGTCACCCGTTGTGTAGACTCATAAAATACACTGTTTTTGGGTACTGCTCTCATCCTGACTCAACCATGGAATTTCAGGCAATTGGCCTTGGTGTCCCTCGAATTCTATTCTCATAAAGCCACTAGCGCAGATCTATTAAAGCAAAACTGCTGAGGTCAGGCACCTAGAGTACTGTAGTCATGCACCCAGACCCACCATAGGGGTTACTGAGTCAGCCCAGATCCCTGCCTGGCCTTTGCATGCATGTACCCACAGTGTTTGCAGCCACCATCATTGGACCCACCCCAGTCATGGGAGCACTGCTAATCCACTCAGATGTCCTATAGGAACTGAGTTTACAAAACCACCTGTAGTGTGTAAATCCAGAGATCACACAGCCTTTAGGGCACTCAAATTTCAGCCCTGTATCTGAAGTCATGCATCCCATGGGTGTCAGCTTGGATGTCAGCCTTGCCTTTACCTGTTGGCAGCCTGCCAGTATCTGCAAGCTCCCAGAGTTCATAGACTTGGAGCTGCACCCTTTGTGAGCACTTTGAGAATAAGGCTGCTATAGGAGGCTCCACCCCTCCCTTTGAGCATGCATATTAACAATGGGACTTCAGTGGTGGACCTGGACTCCTTCCTGTACACACCTCCAGTTTTGACTTGGATGGACCACACTTTAGCCACTGCAGCTGTCTCTGTACAGATAATCCTGCCTTCTCCCTGAGTCTGTCTTCTGAAGTTGGAGTTTAGCACTTATCCCTGAGCATACCAGCAGTCATGCATCTTGGATTGGGGAACACAGGCTGGTGGCAGGGAGCACAGGGTGATGACACAGAACCCCTGTGCTGGTTTCTCTGTTTCACCTGCTGCAAATCAGCTGCTGTGCTCACCTCTGAGCCTCTGAAGCTTCCTTTCTGTCTTGGCTGATCTCCCCATGGTGAAGGGGCTTCTCAAGGTGAGGGAACATTTCCTCTTCATAGCTCCCTCCCAAGGGACAAGTCCTATCCTGATTCCTGTTTTTGCTTTCATCCTATCTGGTCACATGGTGATCTTTCTTGCTTTTTTTTCTTTTTGTCTTTTGAGATCCTCCCTCAGCATTCAGTAGGTATTTTGTAAGAATTATTCCACATGTAGATGTATTCTTGATGTATTTGTGGGATGAGGTGAGCTCCACATCTTTCTATTCCCCCGTCTTGATCTGGCCTCCCAAGCTTTTAAATACACTTTATACAAACTAAAAATTAAAACCCATGTTTATTAATACCTTACTAAATAATGAATTCTTTTTTTTCAGTCTTAAAAATATTTAAACTATCTTCATTGTTGTTCAGTTGCTAAGTCATGTCCGACTCTTCGAGACCCAGTGGACTGCATGCAGCATATCAGGCTCCCCTGTCTTTCACTATCTCCTGGAGTTTACTCAAACTATTACGAACTGTTTGTTAACTTATTTTATAAGTTTGTAATTAGTAGCTGCATTGTACAGATGAAAGAGCTAAGGTTCAGAGTTTAGATGTCTCACCCAACGTCACGCAACTACTAAGCAGTAGATTCAGAATTCAAACCCTAGTGTGATTCCAAAGTCCATGTTTTTTTAAACACAGTGTGGCCTTTTGTTTTTCTTTCTTTCTTTCCTACAGAACCATTTTCTGGGAGCTATCAGAAAGAGAGTTCCTCGATGATATTTCTTGTTTAATGAGTGTATCTCTTGTAATCATGAATGTAATCCTTAAGTGCAATTGATTCAACAGTATACACTAGGACTAAGAAAGCTTAAAATGATGAAATAAGTGTGTAAGCAAATTAAAAAGGAGGAAATGAGCATCTTAGGTTAAGATATCTAAGTGGTACCATCTGTTTGAGAAACATGGATAAACAGGTAACGTTCTGTTTCTGACCTTATCTTAGAGAAGACGTTGGGGAATGAGAAGACTTGTATACAGGGTTTCTGGAGAGGAAATTCCCTATTATGTATTAAAAAACATATTCCTTTCATCTTTTCTATAATGCTTGTGTTCAAAACCAGCTTGCTCTTTACTGGCAGAGTAACTTCTATAAGTTTTGACCTTTCTAAGTCTCAGTGTCTATAAAATTGAGGTAATACATTAGTTCCTCAAAAATCATTTTTACCATTAAATAGCATAATGAATTTTTGGAGAATCACCTAACAAAAATTCAATAAATGATGATGACATTGATAATAATGATGATAATTCCTTTCTTCTCCCAAAATGTATTTTTTATGATAGGAACACAATATTTCAGAATTGGGGGCTTGCAATATCAACACATAGTTGTCCTATAAAGGTGAACTATGGCTAAAATGAAGAACAACTTGGGGTTATCCTTCCTTCCTTGAACCAGTCACCTTGATCTCTCTTCCCTAGACAGTACTCACATTTCTCTTAGGGACTGTCCCACTACTAACCTGCTTGATTCTTCAAGTAATTCTTCTAGGCTCATTCCTTCATATATAATGAGGCATACATTGCCATTTTTAATTAAGGTATTGATTGGTAATCAGAAATTCTTGCCATATTGAAATTCAAACTATATCTTACAGTGGGAATTTGACGTGCTTCAAAATCTCCTGGTCATAATGTTGGTATTGTTTGTTCTTGGTACTATAAATATAACTGACTTAAAACCAAAATGAATTTATCAGTATAATATTAAGTAGCTCATAGGATCATTGGGTGGAGAAGGAAATGGCAACCCACTCCAGTATTCTTGCCTGGAGAATCCCATGGATGGAGGAGCCTGGTGAGCTCCACAGGGTCACAAAGAGTCGGACACGACTGATGTGACTTAGCAGCAGCAGGATCATTGGGAACACTGGAGAACTAGACTTGGAAAACAGGCAGAAATAAAAGGAGGGTAGGCAGCAGTCACAAGATACACCAAAGAACCAGTCCAATGAGACCATGGCTTATCTTACATAGATCACTTGATGTCAGCCCTTGTGCTATTATATGTGAATGTCACTACAGACAATGCTTCTGTGGCTGTTATATGTGAGTGTCACTGCAGACAATGCTCATCTGTACAATGCAACTGCCCCAGGCATTGATGTCTCTACCCAGCCACAAGAGCTGAAAATAATTCCATATTTACAATCTTATCAGTACATACAGAAAGCTGTAAGACTTTGATAGGAGAAATTGAAGATGGCACAAATAAATGGGAGAATATATCATGTTCATGGGCTTCCCTGGTAGCTCAGTTGGTAAAGAATATACCTGCAACTCAGGAGACCCTGGTTTGATTTCTCAGTCTGGAAGAACCCCTGGAATAGAAGTCAAGTGGGCCTTAGAAAGCATCACTATGAACAAAGCTAGTGGAAGTGATGGAATTCCAGTTGGCTATTTCAAATCCTTAAATCCTTAAAGTGCTGCACTCAATATGCCAGCAAATTTGGAAAACTCAGCAGTGGCCACAGGACTGGAAAAGGTCAGTTTTCATTCCAATCCCAAAGAAAGGCAATGCCAAAGAGTGCTCAAACTATTGCACAATTGCACTCATCTCACATACTGGTAAAGTAATGCTCAGAATTCTCCAAGCTTCAGCAATATGTGAACTGTGAACTTCCTGATGTTCAAGCTGGTTTTAGAAAAGGCAGAGGAACCAGAGATCAAATTGCCAACATATGCTGGATCATGGAAAAAGCAAGAGAGTTCCAGAAAAACATCTATTTCTGCTTTACTGACTACGCCAAAGCCTTTGACTGTGGGGATCACAATAAACTGTGGAAAATTCTGAAAGAGATGGGAATACCAGACCAC
>SJYX01004343.1:155476-177603 GCA_006410675.1 Oreotragus oreotragus
AAATTTAAATTTATTTATTTTAATTGGAGGCTACTTACTTTACAATATTATATTGGTTCTGCCACAAATCAACATGAATCCGCCACGGGCATACACATGTTCCCCATCCTGAACTCCCCTCCCACTTCCCTCCCTGTACCATCCCTCCAGGTCATCCCAGTGTACCAGTCCCAAGGATCCTGTATCGAACCTGGACTGGTGATCCATTTTCTTATATGATATTATACATGTTTCCATGTCATTCCCCCAAATCATCCCACCCTCTCCCTCTCCCACAGAGTCCAAAAGACTGTTCTATACATCTGTGTCTCTTTTGCTGTCTCACATATAGGGTTATCGTTACCATCTTTCTAAATTCCATATATATGCGTTTGTATACTGTATTGGTGTTTTTCTTTCTGGCTTACTTCACTCTGTATAATAGGCTCCAGTTTCATCCACCTCCTTAGAATTGATTCAAATGTATTCTTTTTAATGACTTCTAGGTTGCTTCCATGTCCTGGCTATTATAAACAGTGCTGTGATGAACACTGGGGTACATGTGTCTCTTTCAATTCTGGTTTCCTTGGTGTGTATGCCCAGCAGTGGATTGCTGGGTCATAAGGCAGTTCTAGTTCCAGTTTTTTAAGGACTCTCCATGCTGTTCTCCATAGTGGCTGTACTAGTTTGTGCCGCGAGCTAGCATGGGGGAGCCAGCATGGGGAATTCCGCCCGTGGCAAAGGTCATGAGGAAAGGGGCCTGACAAAATGCAAAGGTGGGATCAGGTCTCAGGGGTCCCCCTTGAACTTCTCGAGCATCTACCCCAAAACCAGAATCTGTCTGTCTTGTTATTTTATCACTTTCACCGACTCCTCTGACATTAACAGGGGGCTGTCCCTGACCACCTTTCTCTAAAGAAAATTAACTTAGAGCTCTAGTTAATAAGTCTCCTGGGCATAAAAGGAATGTCTCAGCTCAAACCCCTCTGATAGCTTTCTAACTTGCTTGACAGGTCTGTCCAGATTTTTACAACTGATCCTGTGAATTGTTTACAGCCTCCCAACCGCAAGAGGCACAGAAAGCTTAAAAAATTATAGGAAAAATCATTAGAATAAAACTGACTAAGGGTTTCATTGTGGAGCAGGTACTTGCTGTCAAGTTTCCATATCCTTTATTTGTTGTGTACCCGGGAGTGCATTAATTAATATAGTTGGTATAGAGAAAAAACAAGTAGCAACATAGATCTTTGAGTTAAATGCTTTCTTTGTTATAACCCACTGCACCTTTGTTCTATAGGGATGTAACTTTAGTGCTTTGAGGGTGATGCAGATTAAAGAAAAGCACTTCAGGGAAAATAAGATTAACATTCATTAAGGAAGAGAGCCATAAAGTGTTAACAGGTCTCTTGGCCAGAAGATAATGTAAATCACCTGAGACCTTTTGTATACAGAAAGATATGGAGAAAGAAAGCCTGGTATCGATAAGGGTCAGGACTGCTGCCCCTGCATTACTCTGTATCTTCCATTATGTAAAACTTAGGATATATAAGCACGTTTTAAAAATAAAGTTATGGGGTTTTTGCACAAGCTTGGCCTCCCCCGTGTCAACTCTCTCTTTCTTTCTCCCTCTCCCTCCCTCTCTTTTTCAGGCTGATCCCTTGGAACACAGAGGCTTGCCATGTCTGTTTATTTGCCCAGGCTTCTAAGACCCACGCGAGAGGGAGCCCAAAGCAGGGCACCCTCCACTATTCAAGCAGGCGCCTGTGGCCTATGTAGACAGTGCAAATTTCTTGTCTTGAGACTTTATTAGCTTTCCATGTAAACCAAGGAATATCAGCCTCTTTTCTCCTCTGTTTTCTCTACTACATTATTCTCTTCTAATCTCTCTTTAAATTTCTAATTAATCTTTCTTCATTGACTCCATCCCCACTTCAAATTCCCTGGATCCACTGGGGCTGGACCCTGGCAAGTTTGCATTCCCACCAACAGTGTAAGAGGGTTCCTTTTTCTCCACACCCTCTCCAGCATTTATTGCTTATAGACTTTTGATAGCAGCCATTCTGACTGGCGTGAAATGCCCAGAGATAAATCCACACACATATGGACACCTTATCTTTGACAAAGGAGGCAAGAATATACAATGGAGAAAAGACAGTCTCTTTAACAAGTAGTGCTGGGTAAACTGGTCAACCACTTGGAAAAGAATGAAACTAGAACACTTTCTAACACCATACACAAAATTAAACTCAAACTGGATTAAAAATCTAAATGTAAGTCCAGAAACTATAAAACTCTTAGAGGAGAACATGGGCAAAACACTCTCTGACATAAATCACAGCAGGATCCTCTATGACCCACCTCCAAGAATATTGGAAATAAAAGCCAAAATAAACAAATGGGACCTAATTAAAATTAAAAGCTTCTGCACAACAAAGGAAGCTATAAGCAAGGTGAAAAGACAGCCTTTAGAATGGGAAAAAGTAATAGCAAATGAAGAACTTCTTATCTCTGTTCATGTAGTCTTCTCTCTTACAGCTCTCTGACCATTCAGTCAGGCCTTTAGATACTAACCAAATCTGTTAGCATTCTCACGTATTCCATGGAAAATGAATGACCAGGTGTACTGTTGTGGCTCCGTCCTTAGGAGAGATTTTCATCTTCAGTCTTTCAAGACCACACTTGAAGGAGGCTTTAATGCAGCCACTGTCCATTTTTTCCTAGCACCACTTACTAGCCCAACTTATTCTAAACTAAGTTTGACTAAGGATATGAGTTGGGGCAGGCGCTTTGGCCCATCTGTGTCAGGTGATATGGGAGCCTGTATACCTATTTATGTAGTTTACTCATGCTCTCTGATCTTCCTTGGGCTCAATTTGAGCTGTACATTTCCATCTTATGAAAAATTGCAGCTGGAACTATCCAATTTCATAATGTGGGAAGGAGGCTTCTAACAGACCCCACTTATGATGGATAGTCTCATGGTCATTCGTTTTATCTCTTCCCGTGTCAAACTTACATATCAGTATTGTTGTTCTTTGTTGTTTAGTCACTAAGCCATATCCAGCTTTTTTGTGACCCCCATGGACTGTAGGACCCCAGGTTCCTTTTTCCATGGGTTTTCCCAGGCAAGAATACTGGAGTAGGTTGCCATTTCCTTCTCCAGGAGAACTTCCTGACCCAGGGATCGAACCCATGTCTCCTGCATTGGCAAGAATGTTCTTACCACTGAGCAATCAGGAAAGACACGTATCAGGAACTGTTTCTTGAAAGGTATATAATTCTCTTTCTCCAGAATCCTAATGGTCTTGGTGAGTGGTATGTCTTCAGTATTCTCCCATGGACACAATCTTCTACAATGCCTTCTGGTTTCACTGTTTATTCACACCAGCATGCCCATGTCCCGTTTATTCTTTTCTTCTATATGACAGGGCAACTCAGTCTTCTCCTCTTTGGCCTTTCTTTATCCAGGTTTCAGATAACTTCCTTGACAATGACTTTGTTTAATCCCCTGTGATTGCTGCCCATGCACTACTCTGAGAAATTGCCTTAAATCAACTGTTGCTTATCCCATCTTACATTCAGGATTTGTTGAGCAAGGTCCCTCAAAATCCAATCCCAATAGTACTCACCTGGATACTTCCAGCATATAGTACCTAATTCCTAGGCTCTCCTTTGGCATATGGCTTTTTCCTTCCTTCCCAGGCTTAGTACCTCAGCAGGCTGATGCTGGGATTTAACCCAATTACTTTCCTAGCTATCTGGAGAGCAGATGGAGGTGACACTTGTAGAAGAAGCTGCTGCTTTGCAGAGAGAGGACTCTGCAGCCTCTTCTAATGGAGGAGAAATACTAGCTCTTGCTAGAAAAGGGCAGACCCCATCTTGTAAGCTCTGTGGGTTCTACAGAGCCAGCCACCTCAGGGACAACCACCCAAATATTCCCATCCCTTATTTCAGAGTTCTAGGCTTTTTCAACCAGGACCCTACCCTTGGCATTGCAGAGCCACCTAGACTGAGGATTCAAATATCTCTGTTTGTCACTTGATCAAATCTTCAGATTGCTGCTCAGAAGTGTCTGCTCTTCTACCAGTGAAAGTGAAAGTGTTGGTCGCTCAGTCATTTCTGATTCTTTGAGACCCCATGGACTGTAGCCCACCAGGCTCCTCTGTCCATGGACTTCTGCAGTCACAAATGCTGGAGTAGGCTGACATTCCCTTCTCCAGGGGGTCTTCCCAACCCAGGGATTGAACCCAGGTCTCCTGCATTGCAGGCAAATTCTTTACCATCTGAGCTACCAGGGAAGGCCTCTTCTACCAGAGGAAGTAACATTTTCTTTGTAGGCTACGAAAGAGACTCTTGTTTTAGACACAAACTGTCTATTAATGGCCTTCTGTTTCTAATCTCTCTACAGAGAAACAATACAACATTGTAATAACCAACCAAGTTTGGTTATTATTATAAGCATTGCCCACTGTATTGCCCAGTGCCCTCCTCTCACATGGCTTTTAAATGTGTGAAACATCTCACCTGCAAAAGCCTGGAAAAAGCATTGACCCTCCACTAGGATATTTTCCTAGGTCATCACCTGTGAATGGTAAATTGAACACCAATTGAGCTGTCTGCTTATGCCAGGAACTATCTATTTTCTACTTAGTATGATGTCCTCTTCACCACTGGACCTTGAGTGGCCTTAGTATGAACATAGTTGGGAATCTAGAGAAGCAGTAATTGGATTCATCAGTCAGTCATGCTCCTTGTGGCAGGATTTCTGACTGTTGTGTTTACATGGCTAGAGCACAAGATACTATACTAAATTATTTGACTATATCTTGTTATTGGGCTTCCCTGATGGCTCAGACAGAAAAGAGTGCCTGCAATGCTGGAGACCTGGATTGGGAAGATCTCCTGGAGGAGGGAATGGCTACAGACTTCAGCATTCTTGACTGGAGAATTCCATGGAGAAAGGAGCCTGGTGGTCTACAGTCCATGGGATCTCATAGAGTTGGACGACTGAGCAAACAGCATATATATACACATCTATTATTATTACCAGTGCCACAGGATATAATATATGCTTTCCTAGTTCAAAGTTTGCAAATATTCTTTTATAATTTCTTTATCAACAGTGGGCTTTAATTACCTCCACACAAATTTTTTTGGTTAACATTTCAAAATGGAGATCCCTTTCATTAAGAAGGAAAAAAAATGTTGTTTTGTCTCTTTACTTGTCACCTATCCAACATGGAACAAGACAAGGTTCCAAATAGGAAAAGGAGTATGTCAAGGCTGTATATTGTCACCCTGCTTATTTACCTTATATGCAGAGTACATCATGAGAAATGCTGGGCTGGAGGAAGCACAAGCTGGAATCAAGATTGCTGGGAGAAATATCAATAACCTCAGATATGCAGATGACACCACCCTTATGGCAGAAAGTGAAGAGGAACTAAAAAGCCTCTTGATGAAAGTGAAAGAGGAGAGTGGAAAAGTTGGCTTAAAGCTCAATATTCAGACAACAAAGATCATGGCATCCAGTCCCATCACTTCATAGGAAATAGATGGGGAAACACTGTCAGACTTTATTTTAGGGGGCTCCAAAATCACCACAGATGGTGATTGCAGACATGAAATTAAAAGATGCTTACTCCTTGGAAGGAAATTTATGACCAACCTAGGTAGCATATTCAAAAGCAGAGACATTACTTTGCCAACAAATGTCCATCTAGGCAAGGNTGGCATCCGGTCCCATCACTTCATGGGAAATAGATGGGGAAACAGTGGAAACAGTGTCAGACTTTATTTTTTTGGGCTCCAAAATCACTGCAGATGGTGACTGCAGCCATGAAATTAAAAGACGCTTACTCCTTGGAAAGAAAGTTATGACCAACCTAGACAGCATATTAAAAAGCAGAGACATTACTTTGCCAACAAAGGTCCATCTAGTCAAGGCTCTGGTTTTTCCAGTAGTCATGTATGAGAGTTGGACTATAAGGAAAGCTGAGCACTGAAGAATTGATGCTTTTGAACTGTGGTGTTGGAGAAGACTCTTGAGAGTCCCTTGGACTGCAAGGCAATCCAACCAGTCCATCCTAAAGGAGATCAGTCCTGGGTGTTCATTGGAAGGGCTGATGTTGAAGCTGAAGCTCCAATACTTTGGCCACCTGATACAAGGAGCTGACTCATTTGAAAAGATCCTGATGCTGGGAAAGATTGAGGGCAGGAGGAGAAAGGGACGACAGAGGATGAGATGGTTGGATGGCATCACTGACTCAGTGGACATGGGTTTGGGTAGATTCCAGGAGTTGGTGATGGACAGGGATGCCTGGCGTGCTGTGGTTCGTGGGGTCGCAAAGAGTCGGACACGACTGAGTGACTGAACTGAACTGAATCGTGTAACTACCATCTATCTTTTATTGCCTTATCTGCTACATTTATTTGTTTAACCTGAAAACTGTACTATCTGTTACTTGAGAACGTGTCCCTTTGTATACTTATTCCTTCTTTTGTCTGTTTCATGATGAGTTGTTTAATTTTTATTCATTATGCAGGGATATCTTTCCCATGAAGCCTTCTGGGCCTTTCCCTGTCATCAACAATTGTTCCCACATGTTCTTATAGTAATTTTTCATGTGTTTATCATGGTACACATTCCATGATGCTTGTCAAAAGTCGTCATTTGTTACATAGATTAGAGGATTTTCTTTTATGATAGTCTC
Organism: Oreotragus oreotragus; assembly: GCA_006410675.1. Taxonomy (NCBI): domain Eukaryota; kingdom Metazoa; phylum Chordata; class Mammalia; order Artiodactyla; family Bovidae; genus Oreotragus; species Oreotragus oreotragus. The sequence continues at coordinate 162,169 of SJYX01004343.1, forward strand.
TTTGTATTGACAATAGGACTCTTTCACCAGCAATCTTATGCAAAGAGGTGTGAAGGAGTCATATTACCTTATAATGTTATGATGGAAGGAGGGATACAATGTCATTTTTAAAACAGGAGTCAATATTCTTCTCATAAAGGACAGGAAGCTGGAAAAGAGAAGATACTAGAACAGGCTATCTACTAGAGAGAATAGAAACGGAGCTGGGAAATTCCTCCTGTGGATGTCAAGAATACCCTGGTGAGGGTTTAGATACTTTAATTGTGAGGAGACATTAGCTGGGTAAAATACTCAGAGTACATCTGAGTAGACCATCAAAGAGAAGACACAAACTTATTTGAGCCTGGTAATGATGACCAGTTCATTCCTGAGGGAAATTTCTGATTGGTTCAAGTAATGTGACTATGCCTATGATGACACAGAAGCTGAGTGTGACAACAGTGAGAAAAATGCTATGAAGAAATCTTACTTTCTGAAGCTCTAAGCTTTGTCTTGTACTACTCACTGGGAACTTGAAAGAACTGGGCATATGTATATAATTTTGAAAGACCAAAGAGCATTATAGGAACTTTGAGAAACTGGGGGAAATTCAATCTTTATGTACTGATGCTTTTTTCTTTTAAATCAGATCTCTTTCTACTTTGCCTGGCTACCCAGCAGTGAATTTTTAACATTCTACATGGAGGTTCACCAAACAAAGGGTGATAAGTCTCCCAGTATGTAAGTCATGTATTTCATCCTAAATAAAATGTTCTTATACTTGTGCTATTTCCACTGCTAGAATACAAACACAGATGAACCTGATATATCAGGGAGCATGTTGCGTTTGTTTCAGTGTTCCTTTCCTGGCCTCTTTTTCTACTGCCAAAGCCCTGGCTTGACACAGAACTTGGTTCAAAGTGTTAGTCACTCAATTGTATCTGACCCTTTGTGACCCTGCCAGGCTCCTAAGTCCATAGGATTCTCCAGGCAAGAATACTGGAGTGGGTTGCCATTTCCTTCTCCAGGAACTTTATTCAAGGAGGTGTTTTTAACTAACTGAGTGCATGTGGGAACTTTCTTTTCATGAGCCATGGTTCTGGAGTCCTGGCCATGCTAGAGTCAAGTTGGCCTCCTAGATATTTTTCAAAAGGCTTACTGACTTATTAAGCACTTTCTGTTGAAACCCAGACCAGACCATTCACCCCAGTCCCATTAAATGATGGAGAAAAGTTCAATTTTTATAGCAGTGTAAGATGAGACATCTGTAGCTATCAATAGCCTTTCTCAAAGCTGCATATGAACCAAGTAAAACTTGTATTTTAGTGATGCTTACCATAAAATAATTAAACTCCAAGAAAAAAACAGTTTAAAATTTGTTGGATAATTTTCCTATGCCTGCAAACGAGGGAAAATCTTTTTAAGATGTTCGTCCCTTTTTAAGATGTTCGTCCCTCTGGCCCTTTATCAGTTCTAGCCAACTGTTTCACTGAAAGACACTAGTTAAATAGATGAAGCTAGGAAGAGGCTTTGGAGCATTGTCTTAGGAGGAATGGAAGATTCCAAACAATGAAATGAGGACAAAATAGATGTAAAAAGTAGCAGTGACAGAGTTAAACGGAGGAACTCTAAGAACTTCAGGAAGCTTCCTAGAGAGATTTTGACTTTTATTGAAGTTGGAAAGAAGAATACACACCCAAAGAATATGAAAGCATGAATATACTTATTTGTATACAATAGTTTCATGGATACTAAAGAACAGAACAACTTGCTTGTTCTATGCTCATTACCCTTGTCTTAGTTGTTATTAAAAATTCCACCAAGTTGGGACCTATTCTCAGGCTCACTCTTGTTCTTTCTGTTTTATTTTCTTTGAGGCCCACTCCAATCCCACCAGGAATAGAGCCCTACCTTGAACCCTACTCTTTCTTGCTGAGCTTTTAGATATTCAGTGGAACTCTTGAGTCTCCATCCCTTGTGATCTAGATCCTGTCAATCTAGACTCACATGCTGCCCTGGAAACACTGATATGCCATCCCCAAACCCATCATAAATTTGAATGTTTAACTTTTTACCTTAACACTAAGCTGTCCCACCTTGAAGGTCAGGAACTGCAGCGGTAAGGAGATAGCCCTCATTCAAGGTAAGGAGCAGCCGTGAAGAGACAACCCACGCCCAAGGTAAGAGAAACCCAAGTAAGATGGTAGGTGATGCAAGAGGGCATCAGAGGGCAGACACACTGAAACCATACTCACAGAAAACTAGTCAATCTAATCACACTAGGACCAGGGCCTTGTCTAACTCAATGAAACCAAGCCATGCCTGCAGGGCAACCCAAGGCGGGCGGGTCATGGTGGAGAGGTCTGACCGAACGTGGTCCACTGGAGAAGGGAATGGCAAGCCACTTCGGTGTTCTTGCCTTGAGAACCCCATGAACAGTATGAAAAGGCAAAATGATAGGATATCAAAAGAGAATCTCCCCAGGTCGTTAGGTGCCCAATATGCTACTGGAGATCAGTGGAGAAATAACTCCAGAAAGAATGAAGGGATGGAGCCAAAGCAAAAACAATACCCAGTTGTGCATGTGACTGGTGATAGAAGCAAGATCCGATGCTGTAAAGAACAATATTGCATAGGAACCTGGAATGTCAGGTCCATGAATCAAGGCAAATTGGAAGTGGTCAAACAAGAGATGGCAAGGGTGAACGTCGACATTCTAGGAATCAGCGAACTAAAATGGACTGGAATGGGTGAATTTAACTCAGATGACCATTATATCTACTACTGCGGGCAGGAATCCCTCAGAAGAAATGGAGTAGCCATCATGGTCAACAAAAGAGTCCGAAATGCAGTACTTGGATGCAATCTCAAAAACGACAGAATGATCTCTGTTCGTTTCCAAGGCAAACCATTCAATATCACAGTTATCCAAGTCTATGCCCCAACCAGTAATGCTGAAGAAGCTGAAGTTGAACGGTTTTATGAAGACCTACAAGACCTTGTAGAACTAACACCCAAAAAAGATGTCCTTTTCATTATAGGGGACTGGAATGCTAAAGTAGGAAGTCAAGAAACACCTGGAGTAACAGGCAAATTTGGCCTTGGAATGCGGAATGAAGCAGGGCAAAGACTAATAGAGTTTTGCCAAGAAAATGCACTGGTCATAGCAAACACCCTCTTCCAGCAACACAAGAGAAGACTCTACACATGGACATCACCAGATGGTCAACACCGAAATCAGATTGATTATATTCTTTGCAGCCAAAGATGGAGAAGCTCTATACAGTCAACAAAAACAAGACCAGGAGCTGACTGTGGCTCAGATCATGAACTCCTTATTTCCAAATTCAGACTTAAATTGAAGAAAGTAGGGAAAACCGCTAGACCATTCAGGTATGACCTAAATCAAATCCCTTATGATTATACAGTGGAAGTGAGAAATAGATTTAAGGGCCTAGATCTGATAGACAGAGTTCCTGATGAACTATGGAATGAGGTTCGTGACATTGTACAGGAGACAGGGATCAAGACCATCCCCATGGAAAAGAAATGCAAAAAAGCAAAATGGCTGTCTGGAGAAGCCTTACAAATAGCACTGAAAAGAAGAGAGGCGAAAAGCAAAGGAGAAAAGAAAAGATATAAGCATCTGAATGCAGAGTTCCAAAGAATAGCAAGAAGAGATAAGAAAGCCTTCTTCAGCAATCAATGCAAAGAGATAGAGGAAAACAACAGAATGGGAAAGACTAGAGATCTCTTCAAGAGAATTGGAGATACCAAGGGAACATTTCATGCAAAGATGGGCTCGATAAAGGATAGAAATGGTATGGACCTAACAGAAGCAGAAGATATTAAGAAGAGGTGGCAAGAATACACAGAAGAACTGTACAGAAAAGATCTTCACGACCCAGATAATCATGAGGATGTGATCACTAATCTAGAGCCAGACATCTTGGAATGTGAAGTCAAGTGGGCCTTAGAAAGCATCACTAAGAACAAAGCTAGTGGAGGTGATGGAATTCCCGTTGAGCTGTTTCAAATCCTGGAAGATGATGCTGTGAAAGTGCTGCACTCAATATGCCAGCAAATTTGGAAAACTCAGCAGTGGCCACAGGACTGGAAAAGGTCAGTTTTCATTCCAATTCCAAAGAAAGGCAATGCCAAAGAATGCTCAAACTACCGCACAATTGCACTCATCTCACACGCTAGTAAAGTAATGCTCAAAATTCTCCAAGCCAGGCTTCAGCAATATGTGAACCGTGAACTCCCTGATGTTCAAGCTGGTTTTAGAACAGGCAGAGGAACCAGAGATCAAATTGCCAACATCCGCTGGATCATGGAAAAAGCAAGAGAGTTCCAGAAAAACATCTATTTCTGCTTTATTGACTATGCCAAAGCCTTTGACTGTGTGGATCACAATAAACTGTGGAAAATTCTGAAAGAGATGGGAATACCAGACCACCTAACCTGCCTCTTGAGAAATCTGTATGCAGGTCAGGAAGCAACAGTTAGAACTGGACATGGAACAACAGACTGGTTCCAAATAGGAAAAGGAGTACGTCAAGGCTGTATATTGTCTCCCTGCTTATTTAACTTATATGCAGAGTACATCATGAGAAACGCTGGACTGGAAGAAACACAAGCTGGAATCAAGATTGCCGGGAGAAATATCAATAACCTCAGATATGCTGATGACACCACCCTTATGGCAGAAAGTGAGGAGGAGCTAAAAAGCCTCTTGATGAAAGTGAAGGAGGAGAGCGAAAAAGTTGGCTTAAAGCTCAACATTCAGAAAACGAAGATCATGGCATCCGGTCCCATCACTTCATGGGAAATAGATGGGGAAACAGTGGAAACAGTGTCAGACTTTATTTTTTTGGGCTCCAAAATCACTGCAGATGGTGACTGCAGCCATGAAATTAAAAGACGCTTACTCCTTGGAAGAAAAGTTATGACCAACCTGGATAGTATATTCAAAAGCAGAGACATTACTTTGCCGACTAAGGTCCGCCTAGTCAAGGCTATGGTTTTTCCTGTGGTCATGTATGGATGTGAAAGTTGGACTGTGAAGAAAGCTGAGCGCCGAAGAATCGATGCTTTTGAACTGTGGTGTTGGAGAAGACTCTTGAGAGTCCCTTGGACTGCAAGGAGATCCAACCAGTCCATTCTGAAGGAGATCAACCCTGGGATTTCTTTGGAAGGAATGATGCTAAAGCTGAAACTCCAGTACTTTGGCCACCTGATGCAAAGAGTTGACTCATTGGAAAAGACTCTGATTCTGGGAGGGATTGAGGGCAGGAGGAGAAGGGGGCGACCAAGGATGAGATGGCTGGATGGCATCACGGACTCGATGGACGTGAGCCTGAGTGAACTCCGGGAGATGGTGATGGATAGGGAGGCCTGGTATGCTGCGATTCATGGGGTCGCAAAGAGTCGCACACGACTGAGCGACTGAACTGAACTGAACTGAAGACTTTACCTGAGAGACTAAATTTTGGCTGGTATCTAGAGAGAAATATACTACTCTTTGGGTTGGTTTCATTTCAAATTCTTAAACTTAGGTGGCCTGCTTAGTGGCATCCTCAGTTCCCTTTCCATTCACTCTCTCACTCAGACAACTGAAGCACACTATCACTTTTATTTAAAATTCCAAAATCTCCTCTTTCATTCTTGTTTTTACTGGGAACATACAAGCAATCAGAAAGTGATTGCCTCATACTTTCACCACTATATCTATCGCTCATTATTTGTACCCATATAACCCATCTTCCTCCTGTTTCTCTGAACTATGCATGATCCTAACTAGCATTAATCTTTCCACTTGTACCTTGAATCCCCCTCAAGGGCAGCACTGTAATAAGCCTCACCTCTCTCAGTAGACATTTGGTTCTGTCCAAAATTTCTGTAAGACCTTTGGTCCATGCCAAAAGGTCCTTAAAACTTGTAGTTCTGTCCAGAACATTCATGAACATATTTGGTCCATGCCAAACAATTTTGTATAGGAACAAATACCATGTTTTTTTGATGTTAAGTGTCTCCATTGCATTGCATGATTGCACTCATCTCACACACTAGCAAAATAATGCTCAAAATTCTCCAAGCCAGGCTTCAACAGTACGTGAACCATGAACTCCCAGATGTTCAAACTGGATTTAGAAAATGCAGAGGAACCAGAGATCAAATTTCCAACATCTGTTGGATCATAGAAAAAGCAAGAGAGTTCTAGAAAAGCATCTGCTTTATTGACTATGCCAAAGCCTTTGACTGTGTGGATCACAAAAAACTGTGGAAAATTCTTCAAGAAATAGGAATGCCAAACCACCTTACCTGCCTCCTAAGAAATCTACATGCAGGTCACGAAGCAACAGTTAGAACCAGACGTGGAAAAACAGACTAATTCCAAATTGAGGAAGGAATGTGTCAAGGTTGTGTATTGTCACTCTGCTTATTTAACTTATATGCAGAGTATATCATGTGAAATGCCAGGCTGGATGAAGCACAAGCTGGAATCAAGATTGCTGGGAGAAATATCAATAACCTCAGATATGCAGATGACACCACCCTTATANCAATACAATATTGTAAAGTAATTAACCTCCAATTAAAATAAATAAATTTATATTTAATAAATAAAAAGCAGTGAGACTTTGAGAGTTGAGGGAAAGAAGAAAAGATGACTGTGACTTGGCTATCATATCTGTAAATCTCCTTTTAGAGTAAATCTTTTAATATTCACACAGGTTTGTAGAACTATCATGGAGTCAATATCAAAATAAAATTAAAGTAATTCCTTTCAGTGGTCAGACCATCTATCATTCAATACTACAAAGATAACAATAGCAACTGGAGTACCCATAAAAAGCCAAGAAAAAATTTTAAATGAAGACAAACTGGGGGAAAGAAAGCCAAAGCTCAAGTTTTTAGTTGATAAATGTTCCTCGTCAAAAGAAACATTTAACTTTATAAGAGTGTGCCACAGTATATTATTCATTATGGATGGCAGGATCCGAGAGTTGGGGAGCAATTACGTTTTCCTCAGAGTGTATTTATATGTATAATTTAATATAGGGAACCAACACTGGATATTTTTGAATTCTATTAAAAATTTTAGAATAGCAGAAGTTATACCATTGTAACATAGCTAGAGCTATATTGTATGACATTTTCACATTTTAGTTTTAACTAATCTTTGCTTTACTTCTGCAGTATTTTTCATCTTGAGGTTTAAAGGTGTTTTAAACTTAACTCACAGATGCCAGGCTTAAGGCAATTTAATGTCTGCTTTTCTTCTTGTTTTAATATTTGCTCTGTATGATAGGGATGGTTGAACTATTTGATCACTGGGTCATTCTAAGTTGATTTCTATAAGGACAGTAACCACTTTTCTATCAGAAACTTAATATTTGGGAGGGGGGGTAATTATGGCTTAGGATCTATGGCTACCAATGTCTTATTTAACAAAATTTCTCAAATAGAAGTTGGCTAATTCATGAGTGATATTTTCAGACTTCTGAAATGTTCTCATATTCTGTCAAGACTATCATGCTTCCTCATAATGTCTGACACAAATCTTTCCTTCTCTGATGAACAGGTTTTAGAGCACAGTAACGTACTCTTAAAAATTAAGCCATTAGAGAAGTACAACTTGCCTCAATTCCTCATGTCACACAAAAGGCCAGCTTGGTAGACTTGAGTGAGGAGTCCTTCTCAGAGGATGACATGTGCAGTCTGAACCAAACTGAAGATTAAAATAGTTAAAACTGATGTGAATAAATTATCATAATAGGTTTTCACAGCTTGTTAGCTAAATTCTTAGACAGTAGAGTCCATGTTATATGCTTGTTCTATAGAACTTTTGGTTGATTCAGAATTGTTTTTAAAGAGAGCCATAAATCTTGATGGGTATTTTAGGAGCATTTCTGTCTATTCTAACAAGACCAAAGTCACTTACTCAAACTGCATAGAGGCACTTGCTATTATTGAAGAGTAGAAAGTGTTTTCCTTTGCCCTGGGCTTACCCTGAAATCTAGTATCTTCCAAGACAGCACTCCCAGACACAAAGAAGGCTAGGAAAAATAGAAGGCATTTCTCAGTGTGAGCCACTCCTACAAGGAGCACTTTCTATTTATAGTGAATCATTTGTGTCCTCTCTTTAAATAAAGGGCAGCAAAATGCAATGATGTGGCTTGGGTTTGCCTTGTTTAGTGGCATTTATTTTTAAAACTTAAATCAATATTCATGTGACAATACTTGTGTACATTAGGTCCCTGTTGGGTGAGCAGCACTACTTAATAATTAATATTTGCTGCCATATCACTGAGTTAATATGTTTTGTGTTATAGAAATACAAACTTACTTGAGAAGGTAAAAAGGAATCATTCCATTGGGCTAGACAAGTGAGAGGGGCCAGCAATGAATTTACCTGGGTGATAGCAAGAACTCAGGGGTTAGCGTATTATGTTAATGAGGCTTACTCCATCCGGAACTCTTGGAGACTTGTTGCTAAGCAAAACCCACTACAGCAGTGCAAAAGATATGAAAACATAATTCAGTTATGGAAATAATAAGAGCCCTTGCTGTTTCCAAAGGAGGTTGTGATAATACACAATTTCAGGCCAAAACTATTCTAGAGCTCACACAAGCGTTGCTGAGCAGCAGCAAATTATTCAGATTTATGAGGGGTTAGTGTGAGATTAGCAAGAACTTGATGTAAAATCAGGTTAAGCCTCATTGCCATCCATCACTCCCCTGGAGCATGAAAACAACCATAAGCACAATAATATTACAGGGAACCACACATACATAAGAGATTTATTTCACCAATATAATGCTATTATATCACAACTGGGTTTAAAGTTCATTGTTTGTAGATAGGATATTTCATTCACATAAAATTGTTTCTAAAGTTAACAGGCATTTTCCACAAAATAGAACAATATTAAAGACATCAAATGGTTCAATATTTAAAACTTTATGTATATAAATGTATTTCTTTTAAACAGCAAATATTTTAGGCATAGAACTCAAAATTATTAGAATTATATCTGAGTTAATTTTTAGGATCAGTTTTTCAAAAGGGGTATACTTGGTTTGTATAATTAAGTTATTTGGAGGCTGAGCTGTGGATTCTCTTTAATGTATTTATAAAATCATAAGTTCTAACTAAGAGTGATGAGTTTTTAAAGAGAAATTAGTCACTGAAGGGGGATAGATTGGTATTTATAATCATGCAGGGTCTATCTGAAGTGTGTTGAGAGATTATGAGACATGCCATAGGGATGAAGGATGTTCTCACTTGGTCCTGTTTCTCAGATATAAACACAGCCTCATAGATGGCNAGGATGAGATGGCTGGATGGCATCATGGACTCGATGGACGTGAGTCTGAGTGAACTCCGGGAGATGGTGATGGATAGGGAGGCCTGGTATGCTGCGATTCATGGGGTCGCAAAGAGTCGCACACGACTGAGCGACTGAACTGAACTGAACTGAAGACTTTACCTGAGAGACTAAATTTTGGCTGGTATCTAGAGAGAAATATACTACTCTTTGGGTTGGTTTCATTTCAAATTCTTAAACTTAGGTGGCCTGCTTAGTGGCATCCTCAGTTCCCTTTCCATTCACTCTCTCACTCAGACAACTGAAGCACACTATCACTTTTATTTAAAATTCCAAAATCTCCTCTTTCATTCTTGTTTTTACTGGGAACATACAAGCAATCAGAAAGTGATTGCCTCATACTTTCACCACTATATCTATCGCTCATTATTTGTACCCATATAACCCATCTTCCTCCTGTTTCTCTGAACTATGCATGATCCTAACTAGCATTAATCTTTCCACTTGTACCTTGAATCCCCCTCAAGGGCAGCACTGTAATAAGCCTCACCTCTCTCAGTAGACATTTGGTTCTGTCCAAAATTTCTGTAAGACCTTTGGTCCATGCCAAAAGGTCCTTAAAACTTGTAGTTCTGTCCAGAACATTCATGAACATATTTGGTCCATGCCAAACAATTTTGTATAGGAACAAATACCATGTTTTTTTGATGTTAAGTGTCTCCATTGCATTGCATGATTGCACTCATCTCACACACTAGCAAAATAATGCTCAAAATTCTCCAAGCCAGGCTTCAACAGTACGTGAACCATGAACTCCCAGATGTTCAAACTGGATTTAGAAAATGCAGAGGAACCAGAGATCAAATTTCCAACATCTGTTGGATCATAGAAAAAGCAAGAGAGTTCTAGAAAAGCATCTGCTTTATTGACTATGCCAAAGCCTTTGACTGTGTGGATCACAAAAAACTGTGGAAAATTCTTCAAGAAATAGGAATGCCAAACCACCTTACCTGCCTCCTAAGAAATCTACATGCAGGTCACGAAGCAACAGTTAGAACCAGACGTGGAAAAACAGACTAATTCCAAATTGAGGAAGGAATGTGTCAAGGTTGTGTATTGTCACTCTGCTTATTTAACTTATATGCAGAGTATATCATGTGAAATGCCAGGCTGGATGAAGCACAAGCTGGAATCAAGATTGCTGGGAGAAATATCAATAACCTCAGATATGCAGATGACACCACCCTTATAGCAGAAAGCAAAGAAAAACTAAAGAGCCTCCTGATGAAAGTGAAAGAGGAGAGTGAAAAAGTTGGCTTAAAACTCAGCCTTAAAAAAATGAAGATCATGGCATCTACCCCCATCACTTCATGGAAAACAGATGGGGAAACAATGAAAACAGCAAGAGATTTTATTTTCTTGGGCTCCAAAATCAGTGCAGATGGTGAGTGCAGCCATGAAATTAAAAGAAGCTTGCTCTTGGAAGAAAAGCTATGACCAACCTAGACAGATTAAAAAGCAGAGACATTACCTTGCCGACAAAGGTCCATCTAGTCAAAGCTATGGTTTTTCCAATAGTCATGTAAGGATGTGAGAGTTTGACTATAAAGAAAGCTGAGCACCAAGGAATTGATGCTTTTGAACTGTGGTGTTGGAGGAGACTCTTGAGGGTCCCTTGGACTGCAAGGAGATCCACCAGTCCATCCTAAAGAAAATCAGTCCTGAATAGCCATTGGAAAGACTGATGCTGAAGCTGAAGCTCCAATACTTTGGCCACCTGATGAGAAGAACTGACTGATTGAAAAAGTCGCTGGTGCTGGGAAAGATTGAAGGCAGGAGGAGAAGGGGATGACAGAGGATGAGATGGTTGGATGGCATCACTGACTCAATTGACATGAGTTTGAGCAAGCTCCAGGTGTTTGTGATGGATAGGGAAATCTGGTGTGCTGCTTTCCATGGGGTCTCAAAGAGTTGGACATGAATGAATGACTGAACTGAACTGAAGTGTCTCCATGGATGTTTTGGACAGGACCAAATATAACCAGATTTCAAGGACCTTTTGGCATGGAACAAATGTCTAATGGACGTTTTGGATAAGACTAAATGTCCTGCAAGTCCTCTCTTTCTTGCATTACCAACCTTTCCTTTTTGAATCCCTTCCATTTGTCAACAAACATGCTATAATACATTCTATGTTAAAAATACTAAACATAACTTGGACCTCATATTTCCCTTACCTTCTGCTTCCTTAAGTATGTCTCTGGTTCTCCTTACAGCAAAATTTCTTGAAAGAATTTTCTGGACCTGATGTTCCTCCTTTTTGTTCTTGTTCTTTTATAAAGCTATTGTAGTTAAGTTTTCAGTTTCATCACTCCACTGGAACTTCTTTTGTCAAGTTTGCCAAGGAACTTCACTTTATCAAATCTCACTCCTCATCTTATCTGATTTTTCAGAGGCATCTAAATCTGTTTATTTTCCTTTCCTTCTTGAAACTGTACCAGTTATCCAAGTGGAAATGACTGGTTCTCAACCAGGAGAGGTACTATCCCACTAAGGAGCATTTGGAATTGTGTGTATGGGCTCATTGGTTACACGATAACTGAATGAAGGGAACATACTGCTAGTATTTAGTAGACAGGACCTAAATGTGCTAAAAGTCCTTCAAATTATGGGACGGTTTCTTATAATAGAGAATTTTCCCACTCCAGATGCCAGCAGTACCCTCATTGCAAAATACTAGAGTAAGTTTTTTTAGAGAAAGAATTATATTCCAAGAGAGGATGGACAATAAATGCATAAATTCAATTCATAGAACAGGTAAATTCCATTACAGACACTAAACAAACTTTATGATATTATGCTTGAGACTTTGTCAATCTCCTTTGAAGAGTTAATGCAAACAGCAGATGGGAGAGGATCCAGTTCAGTAGCAAAACAAGAAAATCAATGTCATTGTATTCTACTTTAGTTCAAATCCAGAAATACTTATTGGGCATCTTTTGCTGCTTAACCAGTGGTTATCCTTATCTCCTTATCTTACTTGACCTGTCAGCAGCATGATTTTTGAAGTTCCGACCTTGAAATGTGAAGATTCTGAAATTTTGAATCTAAATGATAAAAGCAGATAGACATTACTTGAAGATTCCCCCAAGAACATCCCCTTTTTAGGCAGCAGCTACTTCAAGCACTTCTGTTTGGGTTGGCTGAAGCTATACTTTGCTGTTGTGAAAGTAGTAATTGGAATTTTACGTTCACATCCCTTGGGGTGGCTAAGTTAGCAGCATGGGATGGTGGGGCATATATGTGTCCTGTTATAGTTTTTTAGAAAAAAACTAGGCACTGTCTTCTCTGGCCAGTCTTCTTTACTGATCTGCATGAAGTGCCAGCCTCTGTCATTAGAAAGAAGTATAGAGGTATGGTTTCTATCATGAATGATTCTCCAACTGCCTGTTACTTGGATAGGGAGGATCAGAAGGCAATATGATTGCATTTTGTTTGTGATGTGCTTTCTCCTTTCCCTGCCTACCCACTGTGCATGCACTTGCTCATATGTCATTTCTATGAAGCATTCCCAAGAATCTACCATAAATAGTTTAGTGATGGCCAGAGCACCAAGGTCTGCTGCTACTTTGAGTAAACAAACCTGTTACAGGGAATCTGAAAGGCCTTAGGTTGATGTTATTTTGCACAAAGTCTAGTCACAGTGTAATAAATTGGTGTTTGAATCTCTCTCAAGTGTCCCATATTGTGATAGTTTCTGTTCTGAAATTTCCCCAGGGGTTTTTACATTTCCTTGGAACTTTGATTTTAACTAAGTTTCAGTTGGCTGATTTTTAAGGACTTACTAGGTTATTATGTCACCTCCCAAGCCTGGTAAGTTACTATTACTTTGTCTGGGTTCTTCAATATACAAACACAGTGGTATGGCAACAATTGTAACAGACTTGGGAGGAGACAGTTCTTCCTAGGGCACAGAAATAGAATTACAGGCCACTTCCTCAAAATGCTTGGGGACTCTGGACTGTTGTATATAGCAATGATGAGCAGCTTCACGGAAGCTGGTGGGGGAGGAGCAAGAAGCCAGCTCTCAATTGCCGCTAAAAGGAGATCAGAGGCTAATGTACATGTTTATAATCAAAACAATAAAGTAATAATAATAATTGTCACTTATATAGAGCTTCCTACATGTTGGATATTTCTCTAAGTATCTTACCTATTGTTGTTGTTCAGTTGCTCAGGCATGTCTGACTCTTTGTGATCACATGGACTGCAGCATTCCAGGCTTCCCTGTCCTTCACCATCTCGCGGAGTTTGTTCAAGCTCATGTCCATTGAGTCGGTGTTGCTATCTAACCATCTCATCCCCTGAACGAACCCTTCTCCTTTTGCCTTCAATCTTTCCCAGCATCAGGGTCTTTTCCAGTGAGTCGGCTCTTCATATCAGGTGGTCAAAATATTGGAGCTTCAGCTTCAGCATCAGTCCTTCTAGTGAATATTCAGGTTAATTTCCTTTAGGATGGACTGGTTTGATCTCCTTGCAGTCCAAGGGACTCTCAAGAGTCTTCTCCAGCACCACAGTTCAAAAGCATCNGTGAGTCGGCTCTTCATATCAGGTGGTCAAAATATTGGAGCTTCAGCTTCAGCATCAGTCCTTCTAGTGAATATTCAGGTTAATTTCCTTTAGGATGGACTGGTTTGATCTCCTTGCAGTCCAAGGGACTCTCAAGAGTCTTCTCCAGCACCACAGTTCAAAAGCATCAATTCTTTGGTGCTCAAACTTCTTTATGGTCCAACTCTCATATCTGTACATGACTACTGGAAAAACCATAGCTTTAACTATATGGACCTTTCTCAGCAAAGTGATGTCTCTGTTTTTTAATATGCTGTCTAGGTTTGTTGTAGCTTTTCTTCCAAGGAGCAAGCATCTTTTAATTACATGACTGCAGTCTCCATCTACAGTGTTTTTGAAGATGAAAATCTCCAAAGAAAATAAAATCTGTTACTGTTTCCATTTTTTCCCATTCTATTTTCCACGAAGTGATGGGACCAGATGCCATAATCTTCATTTTTTGAATGTTGAGTTTTAAGTCAACTTTTTCACTCTCTTATTTCACGTTCGTCAAGAGGCTCTTTAGTTCTTCTTCACTTTCTGCCATTAGGGTGGTGTCTTCTGTATATTTGAGGTTGTCTCTATTTCTCCTGGCAATCTTGATTCCAGCTTGTGCCTCATCCAGCCCAGCATTTCACGTGATGTACTCTGCATATAAGTTAAATAAGCAGGGTGACAATATACAGCCTTGCTGTACTCCTTTCCCAATTTTGAACCAGTCTGTTGTCCCGTGTCTGGTTCTAACTGTTGCTTCTTGACCTGCATACAGGTTTCTCAGGATGCAGGTAAGGTGATCTGTTATTCCTATATCTTTAAGAATTTTCTATAGTTTGTTATGATCTACACAGTCAAAGGCTTTAGTGTAGTCAATGAAGCAGAAGTAGACATTTTTCTGGAATTCTCTTGCTTTTTCTATGATCCAACAGATGTTGGCAATTGATCTCCTGTTCATCTGTCTTTTCTAAATCCAGCTTGTACATCTGGAAGTTCTCTTCTTTAGCAACCTCAAGTCTGTTCTCTGTGTCCTTGATTTTGTTGCTGTTTCATAGGTAGATGTATCTGTGTCATATTTTAGATTCCACATATAAATGATATCATATGGTATTTTCTTTCTCTTTCTGACTTAGTTTTTGAGACTAGCATATTGTCCCTTAAACTCCACCTCTAACAGGTAGGCCTTCCTCTCTACTAGCTGTATCAGTTCAGTTCAGTTCAGTTGCTCAGTTGTGTCCCACTCTTTGCGACCCCATGAATTGCAGCACACCAGGCCTCCCTGTCCATCACCAACTCCCAGAGTTGAATCAGACTCACGTCCATCGAGTCCATGATGCCATCCAGCCATCTCATCCTCTGTCGTCCCCTTCTTCTCCTGCCCCCAATCCCTCCCAGCATCAGAGTCTTTTCCAATGAGTCAACTCTTCGCATGAGGTGGCCAAAGTAGTGGAGTCTCAGCTTTAGCATCATTCCTTCCAAAGCACACCCAGGACTGATCTCCTTTAGAAGGGATTGGTTG
>SJYX01004343.1:177828-232586 GCA_006410675.1 Oreotragus oreotragus
CACTCAGCTTTCTTCACAGTCCAACTCTCACATCCATACATGACCACAGGAAAAACCGTAGCCTTGACTAGACGGACCTTCAGCAAAGTAATGCTAGTAAAGCTACTAGCTGTATAGCCTTAGGAAATCACTTTATTTCTCTATGCCTTCATTTACTTAGAAGTACAATGGGATCTTTTTGATAGGTCTTCTGTGAAGTTTATAGGAATTGTGTGTATATAAAAGCATATTGCATAGTTCAGGACACAAAATGTTTTGTTTTAACATAATCTAAATGTAATAATCTAATTTTGCCTTGAGCATTTACTCCAGGGACTCTCAAAATTTCAGGTACATCAGAATCATCTGATCTGTTATAAAGATCATGTCTGTTGGTTTCATCCAACACTGATTTAGTAGTCTTTTGCAGTGCACAGGAATTTCCATTTTACAGGAAATTATACTATAAATAATTCTGGAACTACAATTTGAGAAGCACTGGGTATGATGAAATACCCTTTCCCTCAACACCTGCCCTGTTATTCTCTTCGCTGCTGCTGCTGCTAAGTCGCTTCAGTCATGTCCGACTCTGTGCGACCCCATAGATGGCAGCCCATTGGNGTAGTAATAATAATATTTTCCTGGGATCTCATCTGTTAGTGTCCTTGCCCCTCCTGTGAATCACAGCCAACCTCTTCCTCCCCAGCAGACCCTCCGTTACCTCTAACTAGGTCTCTGGACCTGCTGTGGGCACTGGGGGGACACTCAGACTCTGACCTTGCCTGTCTCCCACATGTACTTGCTGCAGAGTCCACAGCTGCTACAGCTAGACCAGTCTCAACTGTGGGAACAGTCACTGTCCATTTGGATATTCCATAGACTCTGGGTTTAGCAGGCTGATCGCATGGATTTAATCTACATTTTGTGCAGCTGCATGGAGAGATTTTTATTCCTTAGTCACCAGACCCCTGGGGCTCAGCTGTGGTTTTCGCCCCACCTCTGAGTGTTGGCCACACACAGGAGTTGCTCCCAAGGCTGCCTGAGAGCTCTCGAGTCTGGNAGCAGGCTGATCGCATGGATTTAATCTACATTTTGTGCAGCTGCATGGAGAGATTTTTATTCCTTAGTCACCAGACCCCTGGGGCTCAGCTGTGGTTTTCGCCCCACCTCTGAGTGTTGGCCACACACAGGAGTTGCTCCCAAGGCTGCCTGAGAGCTCTCGAGTCTGGCCTGGTGAGGACAGGGTGTGGAGGCGGCACGGCTGCTGGGATCAGAGTCGCAGCATCAACAAGTGAGCGGAGGAGTTGGTGGCCACGAGAGATCCAGTCCTTCAGTGACTAGGAGAGCAGAGAAGCTTGCAGCCGTGGGTGTGACAGATGGCTAGCGTAAGATCATCCCTAGTGGGAGCCTTTCCTGGCATTCAGCTGTGGGCATGCGTGGGCCCGCTATTGCGGGCCTTTCCTAGTGCCCAGTGAGAGGTGCGCTAGGGCCTGCCCTGGCTGGGGCCCTTCCCAACCCATCAGCAGGCAGGGGCCAGCACACGGGGAAAGAGAGGGTGTGATGGTGGGTCCCACCCCTGCTCACCACTCAGCAGTGGTGCCTTGTGTCTGTGGCAGTCTGAGTTTCCTCTTCAGGCTTTCCCAGGGACAGGTTTCCTCCCTCCGTCCCCTCAGGCTGTCTCCTTACAGCCAGCAGCCATCCTCTCCCCAGCTTTGCTGTCTTAACTGCATGTTCCAGCTCTCAGCCCCTGTGCACACTGGTGGGGACATATCCCAGTGTGGGGTGCACAGGGCTCTAGCACCAGCTGTCTGTGTAGGTCTCTGTCTGCCACAGACCAGCTGTTTCCCCTTCTCCACACCTCAGATGTTCCACCTGTGTCTGTTGTTGCCCTGTCAGTTAGGGGGCATCCCCAGAAGAGACGTCTACCCGCCTTCACCTCCTCACCAGGGCACAGGTCTTGTCCCATGTCCTCTCCTCTTTTTCCCTTCTTTTTTCATCCTACCTGGTTGCACAGGGATCTCTCTTGTCCTTCCCAGGATCCAAGGTCTTCTGCTAGTGATCAGCTGATGCTCTTCCTATAGATGTAGATAACTGATCCACCTGTTGATGTGTTCTTGATGTGTTTGTGGAGCAAAACGAGCTCCAGGTAGAACTCCTCCACCATCTTGGAAACCTCTTTTTATTTCTTTTGAACTTATTTTTCAACCCAATAGGACATATTTGTAGTCTTCAGGGAGTTGTAATGGAGGAAATAAACACAAGTGTGAAATTAAATGACTGGTCAGTACAGTATGTTAAGTGCTGTGTGGAAGGTGCTCCCCAGAGAGCAAGATTATTGAGAATGAAATGGTTACATGTCAGTGGATAGCTTCAAGGAGGAGGTGAACTTAAACTGGAAATGGTCCTTGAAAACTGAATGGGGTTTAACACGGCTTAAGGGCTGTGGCTCAGATAGTAAAGCGTCTGCCTACAATGTGGGAGACCCGGGTTTGATCCATGGGTCGGAAAGGTGCTCTGAAGAAGGAAATAGCAACCCACTTCAGTATTCTTGCCTGGAAAATCCCATGGATGGAGGAGCCCAGTAGGCTACAGTCCATAGGGTCGCAAAGAGTCAGACACGACTGAGTGACTTCACTTTTAACATGGCTTATGTGTCCTTTCTGGATTCTCTAACAAGGTATTTGTTATTGACACTTGTCATCATATGTATCTGCTAAGCAAGGGAAGTGCCCTAGAATTCTTCAGGATAGAGTCACTGCCAAAAAAAAAGAAACGTCAGATTCTCTTAATTAGTTCATTATATTCCTGTCATGTCTTTAATATTAAGTGACTTAGTTTATCATATTCTATAATTTATCTTTGTGATTATGGTTACTTATGGTTCAAGGTATTATATACTGTAAGCTTTCTTAGTTGTAGGCATGGCATTACTCCTCTCCTTTTTAAGAAAATATGTGTATTTGTGAACCTTAAGTGTGTTTGGTGAAATGATCATTCTTTTAGGTTTCTAGTTATATTGGGCAGTTGAAATGACATCTTTTTCTAGTTGTACCTAGATTCTTTGATGGCTTTGATTGCGTTTTAGGAAAACTTCTGTTTTGTTATTTACGGTTTTTATAGAAATATTTGAAGTATATTGCCCCTGAAAACCTCTTCCTGTTGATGTGCTTGAATAAACTGCTTTGTGTTTTCTTTGTTAATCTCAAGTATGACTCTAAAGACTGGTCTATAATGAATTTTCTGAAGTGATCACTCAAGATTATATGTGAGAAACTTTAATACTAATTTTCTTAAATAGAATATTTATTTGATGCCAGAAACTTTTCAGAAGTTTCTGTTGTTTAGAATAGTCTTCTATGCATATAAAAGCAATGCATTTTTGCTGTATCTTTGAAAGTTAAATTTGATGCTTTTTGAAACAAAATACTAAGTTTGAATAGAAAATACAGCGTAAACATTTCCCCTGCAATATAATGTTTCTATACTATCTTATGAATTGTCAGATGTTTTCTAAAATAAATTTGAAGAATCTCTGACTAATGAAGATTGATTGCTTTTTAATTAAGCATTTAGTTTGAATAGAATAATTAATAGATTAATTTTTGTTGATAAGCTGTTACTTCATTTTTCCCCTGTTGAAGCATTTTGTTGTTTTTTTTGTAAAAAAAAAAAAAGTTAATATATTGACATAGAATTATTTTGAAATTTATTATTTTATGGTACATATTTCTATGCCTATTTATAACCTGTCTTGAGGCAACCTTTTCATGAATAAATTATTATAAGGAATCATAGTCCACAGTTGAGTCAGAATGTAAGATTGGTTTCTTTGTACTTTCTTTGAACAAAGTCTTAGAGGTTCTTTAAAATGAAGTCTTCTAAAGCTGTGCGGTGGAGAAGGGANATTTCTATGCCTATTTATAACCTGTCTTGAGGCAACCTTTTCATGAATAAATTATTATAAGGAATCATAGTCCACAGTTGAGTCAGAATGTAAGATTGGTTTCTTTGTACTTTCTTTGAACAAAGTCTTAGAGGTTCTTTAAAATGAAGTCTTCTAAAGCTGTGCGGTGGAGAAGGGAATGGCACCCCACTCCAGTACTCTTGTCTGGAAAATCCCATGGACGGAGGAGCCTGGTAGGCTGTAGTCCATGGGGTCACTAGGAGTCGGACATGACTAAGCGACTTCACTTTCACTTTTCCCTTTCATGCATTGGAGAAGGAAATGGCAACCCACTCCAGTGTTCTTGCCTGGAGAATCCCAGGGACGGGGGAGCCTGGTGGGCTGCCATCTATGGGGTCACACAGAGTCAGACTGAAGCGACTTAGCAGCAGCAGGAGCAAAGCTGTGCGGACATTTTGTACTCCAAGGGCTATCACACTATTCTTTAAAATGAGGTCTTCTAAAGCTGTGCGGACATTTTGTACTCCAAGGGTTATCACACTATTTCTTGTTCTAAAAAAGTTTTCAAATCTTTAAAGGAAATTTTCTGTAGACTTGGGCTTACTGCTAAAACAATGTTACACAAGTCTATAACTTAAGTTTTACAGCTTCAGAGACCATCTTTTTTTCTTGAGAATTTTGTGATCTTGTTCGATTTTTTGAAAGCACTTTATTTGTTGGAATATGTGAAATAAAAGTATCTTTTTAAAGATATCTTTGCCTTAGTTTTTTGGTTTTGCATCAGTTAACTCTTTAACAAGCTATCTCACAATTCACTGGCTTGAAACAACAGAATTTATTATCTCATGGTTCTTGTGAGTCACAGACCAGGCATACTTTATCTGGATTGTCTCCATCAAGGTTTCTCACAAGATTGCAGTTAAAGTATAACCTGAGGATCTGGCTTTGTCTCAGGGCACAGCTTGGGGAGGGTCTACTTCCCAGCTCCCTCACATGGTTCTTGGTGGAGTTCAGCTCCTTGTGGACTCTTGGACCAAGGGCCTCAGTTCTTCACTCCCTGAGGCTTCCCTCAGTCACTTGTCCCGCTGGCCTCTGCGTAGAGCAGCTCAACACAAGATAGCTAGTCTCCATCGGAGGGAGCCAGAGAGGGCAGAGTGAAGTGGGCAGGACACAGCCAGGGTCCTTTCGTAACCTATCTCTGGACTGATACTGTATCACTTTCCCAAATGTTAGTCCACAGAAGTGAGCCACTAGGTCCTGCCCACACTCAAGGGGATGGATGCACATCAGCCTCAGGAGGGTGTGGTCACTGGGGGCCATCTTAGAGGCAGCCTGCCTTGAGTTCTGAAAGTCTTACTTGATCTGTGTTTGCCAACTAACCCTCATGCACTTAAGCTCCTGTTACACCTTCCTGCCTCCTGCCTCCTGCCTCCACACGTGCAGAGAGACGTGGAAGAATGCACACACTCTGATGATGGTTTCACACTGTACTCCTGTACCCGTAACCACCTTCTAGGGGCAGCCTGGGTTTTACACTTGGAGTTAATCTTCTCTGATCATGTTTATCAAGAAGGCAATAGTAAATATTTATTGAACATTTAAGTTAATAATTGTTGAAGAAATGAATATGTATGTGAGGTGGTCATTTTGATTAATTCTACTTGGACAGCTTTATAAAGGAAGTGACTGAGCTGCATTTTATCAGAGGACAAGTGAAGATTTTACAGGCACAGGTAACAAGTACAGTCTCTAGAAGTTTAAAAAAAAAGGCAAGACAGCAGGGTATGTTCTGGGAATGGTGAGAAGTTAGTAAGAATGTGATGAAGAGTCTTTTGTGTGGGGTATAATGCTGGAGAGTAAGTCAGAGTAGTTTGTTTCTCGTGTTAAGGTTTTAGGGCCTAACTGAGTTAGTGAAGCCCTTCAGCGGAGAGAAGGGCTCTACTCTTCAGTTTTCCAGACAGAGCCACTCCATGCCTTCCGATGGAAACCTCAAGGCCACCTTAATCATGGAAGAGTGTGAGGCTGCATTAATGCAGTGCCAGTAGTTTCAGAGAGAATATTCTAAAAATGTGACCTTTTTGAAGATTAGATATGTTAGATTCCCAGCTGTCCCCTAAAGAGCCTCTTGTTCTTCTATAATCATGTATTTTTTTTCTGGGAATAAAGACTATATTTACTATTCACTTATATAATCCTCCTTATATGTAATAGAGAAGGAACATGCCTGTTGATTTTCTCTTCTGCCTCTCACTGGCTGGATTGAAGGCCTGGTGTTCCATCTGAGGACAGCATGCAGCAAGAAGGAGTGGGCCTCAGGGCTCCATGGAGCAGAGCCTCCAGCTCCTGCTTTCTGTGGGAGAGACGTAACTTCATTGGGGTTAAGCTGCTGTTATTTTGGCTTTCTATTACAGGGAGCCAAACAAAGTTCCTGAGTAATTTAAGTCAGATATGAGATACAGAAGTATGTAGGAATACAACAGTACGGAAATGCTAAACAGCTAGTTTAGAGGACCTGGTTAACTGGCCTAAGTCTTGAATGGGAAAATAAGTTTCTTTTGGAATGGGCTGAGTTGAGATGCCTTATATTATTCCCTCTGTTCTTATTTCCTGTGCATCCAGCTTGGATTTTGCTATATTCACTGCCCCCTCTCTTCTACAGCTTCTAGTGCAGCTTCTACATTCAGGCTCCTGTTAACATCTTGGGTTCCTTCTACCCTCTCTTAACTTTAACTTTGACCCAGATGTCCACCTGTGAGTCTCCTCACTATCTGCATTCTCTGTATCTGCTTTAAAGATGGAACAGTTGAAAACCTGGTTTATTGGCTCTGTGCCTTTATTTTCTTACGTCACTGGAGCATAGTTCTGAATACAGTTAACTCCTGAGCCGTGCAGGGGTTAGGGGCACGGACTCTCCGCTCAGTCAAAAATCTGCATATAGTTTATAGTCAGTCCTCCATATATACAGTTCCTCCATAACCATAGATAATGTAGCACTGTAGTACTTACTGTGGGAAACAGTCAATCTACGTTCAAATGGACCCACACATTGCATGCCTGTGTTGTTCAGAGGTTAACTGTATATCATTTCAGTTAGGACCATGGAAACAGACTGAGTCTGGCATATCTTCTGATTTCTAGTGACATATTTCCAGCTCACAGTATTTCTGTTATATTACTGTTTAAAATTTTTATCTCTAAAGAAAAATTTTTGACAGAAGTCATTTATGTATCTGACTACGTGTGTCATATACTTCTCTATGTTTCAGCCTAAAGCACCAAAGGGAAAAAGTGTAGGACAAGAAAAAAAAGTCATCCATCCATATAGTAGAAAAGCAGCTCAAATTACAAGAAAGGCCCACAAACAAGAAAAAAAGGAAAAGTAAGTATCTTCATTGTTTTATGTATTGGTGAAAAACCTTTTTATACAGTTATTCCTAATCAGTACTCCCTTTCTCTTCCTTTGATAAATATTCAAGTGTGTTCTGTGCATTAAGGTAAAACAGTGAACAAGGATTCAGCACTTAGAACTTAACCTAAAACATATATAAATATAAATAGGGTGTGATGACGGCTATGAAGAAAAATTTAAAAAGATTATGGGATAGAGAGTGAGGGAGAGATTCTGTTTTACATAGGATAGTCACGGAAAGTTTCTCTGAAGACTTTACATTTGAGCAGTGAGCCATGCAGACATTTACTAAGCATTTAGGTGAAAGTACCTATTAGATGTAAAAGGTGAGATACAGAATGGGCTGTTGGATGCGCTGGCTCTGGTGCTCAGAGGATAGGTTAGGGATATAGATGCAAATTTGGGAGCCATTAATATCTAGCTGATACTAGGAGTCCTAAGACTGGGTGAGATCACCTGACAAATAAATGAAGACAGGAAGGAGAAGGACATCAAGGATTGAGTCCAGAGCCCCTCAGCCGTTTAGAGGTTGGAGAAAGGAGGAAGCTCCAACAAGTGAGACTTAGGAGGAAAAAAACGTGTTTCAAAGAGAAAATAGTGGTCATCCTGTGTCATTTGTTACAAGATTAGGGCTGAGAATTGATTTAGTAAAGTGGAGATCACTATATATTTTTTTCTTAAGTTGTTTCCTTAGTTGTTGCTCCAGAAATTTCAGCTAACATCTTAAAACAATCTGATTCAAATTAACGTCAAGTTCATTTGAGCAGTATACCAAGAAATGCTCGACTGCGACTCCATTCTGAGCTCCTTCTTTGTACTGTTATTGTCAGATGTGTTTTGCGTGCTGTCACTAAGTCATGTGCAACTCTTGCAACCCTATGGATTATAGCCCACCAGGCTCCTCTGTCCATGGGATTTCCTAGGCAAGAATACTGGAGTGGGTTGCCATTTCCTCCTCAAGGGGATCTTCCCGACCCAGGTATGAAACCGACGTCTCCTGCATTTGCAGGCGGATTCTTTACCACTGAGCCACCTGGGAAGCCCTGCTGTCAGATAAGTTATAGCTTTATACATTGTAAGTTCATAAGACACAGTTTCATGATTACTGTTTTTATGCAGTTGTCTTAAGTTAGGACAAGAAAAGTGTTACAAATTAAGTCTTTTCGGAGAAGGCAATGTCACCCCACTCCAGTACTCTTGCCTGGAAAATCCCATGGACGGAGGGCCTGGTGGGCTGCAGTCCATGGGGTTGCTAAGAGTCAGACACGACTGAGCAACTTCACTTTCACTTTTCACTTTCATGCATTGGAGAGGGAACTGGCAACCCACTCCAGTGTTCTTGCCTGGAGAATCCCAGGGACAGAGGTATTTATCTGTGTAATTACCTTTTATCATTGGTGCTTCTTACTTTCTCATGTGGTTTCAAATTAGTAACTATTGTCCTTTTATTTCAGTCAGAAGAATTCCCTTTAGTGTTGCTTGTAGGGAGAGTCTGAAAATGACAGATACTCTCATTTTTACCTGAAAACGTCTTTAATTTTTCTGTAGGACTGCTTCCTTTTGAAGTTTCAATATGTATGGAATTCTTGGTTCATAGTCTTCCTGTTCAACACTTGAAATGTCACATCTTGGTCTTCAGGCCTCCAGCGTTCAGACAAGAAGTCAGCTGTTCATCTTATTGAGGGTCACTGTATGTGAGGAGTCACTTTTTTCCTGATGCTTTCAAGATACCCACTTTGTCTGTCAGTAGCTTTACTAGTGTGTGGATATGCCTAGGTGTGGATCCCTGAGTTTATCCTACATGAAGTTTATTAAGCTTCTGGGGCATGTAGGTTAATGTTTTTCATCAACTTGGGAAGTTATTTTTTCAAATACCCTTTCTGTCCTGCCCCTCTCCTGTGACTCCCACATGCATGTATTGATATGCTTGACGGCATCCCCACAGATCTCTGAGGCATCTTAATTATTATTCTTTGTTTTTGCTCAGAGTGGATAGTTTCAGCTGGCTTCTTATGTTTGCTTGTCTCTGTCTACAGGTCCAACCCTCTGCACTTTCTCTGGTACAGTTTCTACTGTATGGTATTTTAAACTCCTGAGTATAGGCCATACTTTCTTGTTTCTTTGTGAGTCTCCTACTTTTGTGTTCAGAACTGAGCATTTTAAATGATACAGGGCGATACTGTTGTTACAGACATATCGCTCAAAGCCCCCAGTTAAAGGACCAGCCTTTTGCTTTTCCTTCCTTGACCTTGTTTTAACAGCTGCTGCTCATTAGTCACAGGTCCCGCTTCTGTGGCCTTGCTTGCTCACCTTGCTTGCTCTTTACATCTTCGGGACTTGGGCTGCCTGGGGAGGGAAGGGATCTGAGCTGTTTAGCGAGAAGCTTATGGTGTATTAAAAATACCCAAAACAAAGCCGGGGCGCTCAGCCATTGGAGGCGACTCCGCGCAGCCCACACAGGGCTGAATAACCTGCTACTCTGTGTCTTCAAGTGCTGTTTGTGCCTTTCCCACACCACGGTTTCCATAACAGTCCTATCCCCACGGTCATTTAGGTTTGCTGCTGTTGCTGTTTGCTTTGTGACTTTCCTGGACTAATTTTGTAAAAGCCTGTTTGTTATGTTCAGTTTTTGCAGTTTCTCCTCAATTAGTGGTCAGCTAATGTTTGGACAGGGGTTTCTTTAATTGCTTTTGACTAATAAAAGTCAGCCTTTGTTGAGTGCCGGTACCAGCCAGCAAATCGAACAGGTCCTGTGAGGAGGATCCTGCAAGCGGCTTAGAAAAGAACTACACACACACACACACACACACACACAAAAGATAAAGACAAAAGATGGTGCTCTGTTTTTCTGGGTGCCTGATGTCCTCTGCCCGCATTCAGAAGTTGTTTTGTGGAGTTTGCTCAGTGTTGAGATGTTCTTTTGATGAATCTGTGAGGGAGAAAGTGGTGTCCCTGTCCTATTCTTCCACCATCTTAGGACCGCCTCTAGAACTTAAAGTAATATATTTTCACCACTAAAGCATAAACTCTGCCTATACTCACTTCAAGTGTATAATAGTATATGAGTACCCTACATACATTCACACTAATAATTATAGAATCACTTGTTAGAGAGGAAGCATATAATTCTATTAATGCATGTTAGAATATCTCATTTAATATAAAAATGTATAAAAATTATCAGTACTTTAAATCTTGAGAGAAATATATAGCAATCTGAGAAAATATGATAATAATTTAGAAATACATAATGAAAAATTTAGCAAGAAAATGATACTGATGGTAAATTTAGGGATTTGAATGGTTGATAAATAAGCAGTCAGATACGTATGATCTGCAAAATTATAGGCCTAATAAACTTTAAAATGAATAGGATGCTATGACAACATAAACCAACTCTAGTTTGCTTATATCAGTTTTAAAAATGAGAGCAATCCCTTCATCTAATTTGAAATATTTCTAAAATCACAGTATGACAGGTACCATTTTAAGTTATATTGTTCAATATAGGGAAAATTTTCATTTGTGCTTTTTTGTGGATTATTTTGGATATATTGAATGGGAGCATACAGAGTATTGAGTCAGCACTCAAAATATGTAGAATTTACACCTTAAAATTTATAAATCCTATTAAGTGCAAATAACAGATTCACTGTTGTTTTGTTTTTTCCCCACACATCAACTGGGTATCTAACAATTTAGTCCTATTCTACACTAGCTACTCAGTTAGCCTCATACTCCAGAGGTTTAAGGGCTCAGCCCCACAAGATGCCCTTACTTTAGACACCAGTCCCAGGTCCCCAGGCTACCTGCATTTCTGTCCAACTTTGCTATGAATTCAGGGGTTCCCGTGTTCCCCATTTAGATTCTGAGATTTCCTAGAGCAACTCAGAAAACTCAGGAAAACACTGCTTACTTTTACTGATTTATTTAAGGATACCTCTCTGGAACGCCCAATGGGAGAGATGCATAGGATAAAGTATGTGAGCTGAGGCATGGAACTTGCAAGCCCTCTCTGGGAACAGCATCCTCCCAGCACCTCAGTGTCTTCATCAGCTGAGAAGCTTCCTGGACCTGATTGTTTGGGGATTTTATGGAGGTTTCATTACATAGGCATGATGGATTAAATCATTAGACATTGGTGACTGAACTCAATCTCCACTCCCTCTCCCCTCCCTGAGGTTGAGAGGTGGAGCTGAAAGTTCCTAGCTTTGAATCAAGGCGTCCTCATTCTGGTAACCAGGCCCTGTTCCAGAGTCATTTAACTCCACCTAGAGTCACCTCGTTAGCTTGTTGTTCAGTGTTGTTCAGTTGCTCAGCCATATCTGACTCTTTGCAACCCTGTGAACTGCAGCACGCCAGGCCACCCTGTCCCTCATCAGCTCCTGGAACTTGTTCAAACTCACATCCATTGGGTCGGTGATGCCATCCAATCATCTTGTTCTCTTTGCTCCCCTTCTCCTCCTGCCTTCAGACACTGGAGTGGTTGCATGCATCTTCTTATGAATAACAAAAGATTGCTGGTACCAGCCGGCAAATCGAACAGGTCCTGCGAGGAGAATCCTGCAAGCGGCTTAGAAAAGAACTACACACACACACAAAAGATAAAGACAAAAGATGGGGTCGAGAGGGTCAGCAGCTCCAGTAGGGGCCTGAAATTGGCTGACCACGACTTTATTTTTTGTGCAGTTTATATATGTTCAGTAAGGCAGGGAAACAGGGCTATTCTCTAATCAGTAACCTTCAAAAGACAAGACAAAGCTTAAGAAAGGCTCCTGTTCCCAGGTTCCCAGAGCTAAGTGTTTTATTTTTCTTCAAGGCCGTCAGGGTATAGATAAACAGAACTATTTTTGCTTGCCCACGCCAAGGAGCCAGATGTGTGAGTAAAATATTAACTTCTAAGGGGTGGCGGGACAGGGAATGTGAGTCTTGAGATAAGCAGGCATTCCTGCAGACTCTTCCCAGGGCCGTGTCTTACAAGTAAGACCCCTCACTTCTTTTGAGGGCGGCTCCCCGCAAAAGATGTTCCTATCACTTGGGAAATTCCAAAGGGTTGTAGGAGCTTAGGGTTAGGACCAGGGACATAGGTCAAATATATATTTTTTATTACATCACATTTAACTGTCCTGTATAGCTAATAATAATGTTTAAAAAAAGCTATAAAAATATTCAACAGTAGAAAGTTGGCTAAATAATGAAACAAAACTATATTGAAATTATTGTATATGTGTAGACACAAAGGAGTTTGTGTGGAAGTGTTATAAACTTGACTAGCAAGTTTAGCAGTCTCCAAATGCAAGGATTTGTTGGTGGCAGGTAAACCAGTAGAATTCTAGAAAGTTGCCAACACAATATAGGCAATGTTCAATTTGTAAAAAGTTGAATCACCAAAGTGGCGGGACAGGGAATGTGAGTCTTGAGATAAGCAGGCATTCCTGCAGACTCTTCCCAGGGCCGTGTCTTGCAAGTAAGACCCCTCACTTCTTTTGAGGGCGGCTCCCCGCAATTGAGGGGCTGTGTAGGTCTTTTGGACATATTTTCAGAACTCCAGGAGGCAGTTTGTATAGACTTTATTTAGCATTTGCACAAAGCCTCAGGATTATCCAGAAGTGAGAGAGTAGGATCTGCTCAGGTCTTTCTTTGGCATGAAAACAGTCCTGAATGTACACCTGGCATTCTAGATTCCGAGGAATATGCTGGAGCGAGCATTTCAGTGCCCTGTATTGAATTTCTATTCCTTAGATTTTGCTTTTAAATTGTTTGGGTCAGCCTTTTGTTAGTCCTCAAGTGGTGATATCACTCAGGCAGCTGTTGTGGTAGACAGTTGCTACTGAGATTGTTTCTGAGAAACAGCCTGGGGGTTGGGCTGCTTCCACAGAGAGAGCTCTGCGTTAGATTAGAAAGTAACTCTGCTGCTGCTGCTAAGTTGCTTCAGTCTGTCCGACTCTGTGTGACCCCATAGACTGCAATGGAGCATTTCCGTCTGCTGCCATGTCAAATGGTGACAGTGCTCAGGATGAAGCTTTGGGGGAATTCCAAACCTAACTGTTCTAGTGACTGCTAGGATGATGGCTTTTACAGCTACCCTGAGTTGCTAACACATTGGTTTATAAGAATTGCTGTTCTTACTGAGATTGAGTCATTTTTCTTGAGTAAATGCTCCTTTGATTGTTGCATGCCTTTGGTTAATTTTTATACTTCTGAAAAAGTTGATTTTGACAAGTTTTGTCAGTGCTTTCTTTAGATTTTTTAAGTTCTTGTTCTGCCATTCTGAAAGTAGCTCTGTATTCTTAATGTGAAGGAATTCATAAGAAGGTTTTCTTCATCAGGAAATGAAACATGTATGCTGCCTCTTTTCTCCCCTTCTTGTCCCTTACCCTCTCTTTGATCAGCATCCCATACTGTAATTTGCCTATTCTTCCTGTACCTCTGGGCTGTGAGAGTCCCCAGGAACTGCTATGAAAGTAAAAAGGGAAAGTTGCTCAGTCTTGTCCAACTTTGCAACCCTGTGGGCTGTAGTCCATGGAATTCTCTAGGCCAGAATACTGGAGTGGGTAGCCTTTCTCTTCTCCAGGTTATCTTCCCAACCCAGGGATCAAACCCACATCTCCTGCATTGCAGGCGGATTCTTTACCAGCTGAGCCACAAGGGAACTGCTATAGGAACAAATAAAAAATTCCTTAAAATGAAGTTATGAAATCAAAATAGATATTATTTTGATTATTTTAGAATAGCCTTAACAGTTTGATGAATGCTAGATACATTTGTATGGTAGCTGATGAAAACCAGCTGTTTTATTGTTACATTCCTTGCCCAAGACCAGCTGGGTTAGCAGTTTCAAAGTTATTTGGCTAGAAGTTTTCTTGAAAAGAATAGTCAAATGCTTTGATAATATAGTCAAATTTTCTTTCCTCTTTGTAATGGTGGGTCTTTGTTTTGTACATTAAAGATTATTATAATGGTATTGCTTTAAGATGGTAATTTTTTAACATCAGTTATTTTTGTATCACTTTCATGCATTTTTTTCTGTATCTTTTTGACATGATTTACTACTTACATGATTTTGCTGTCACCTATACCAGTATTTCACTGACTTGGGGAGCCCGGTGGGCTGCCGTCTATGGGGTCACACAGAGTCGGATACGACTGAAATGACTTAGCAGCAGCAGCAGTGTACATGAGATACACCCCTAAAGTGTATTAAAACAAGTGTATTTTTTGGGCTGCGCCACTAGAAGTTTCCTGATACAGGGCTTCCCTGATAGCTCAGTTGGTGAAGAATCTGCCTGCAATGCAGTTGACTCCAGTCGGGAAGATCCACTGGAGAAGGGATGGGCTACCCACTCCAGTGTTCTTGGGCTTCCCTTGTCAGAGGGAGTCAGAGGAAGAAGGGTGACTAGGATGGAAGACAGTGTTTGTACTGTCATTTTCAGATGACATCCATTCCAGTATGCACTGTTCTGGTTTTTAGAAGTGAGCCATGAGGTTCAGCCACACTCAGGGAGGACAGGGTTGTGAATACCAAAACAGCAGGAATCTACACTGGGGACCCTCTTAGGTATTATCACATCCTGCCTAACACAGGTCCTTGATTTTATAAGGAAGAAAGATAGCCAGCAGCTGGAGGTTTCTTTTTACTACTTCCTAAGATTTATTTTTAGGGAGGTAGGGGAAGATTGTGGTGGATATTGTTAGGTTGCAGTGCCCTTGACCAGAGGTAGAAGGTACAGACACGAGCTGCTGAGTTCATCAGATGGACTCTGAATACCTGAAGATACTGAAGGCATGAATAGCAGTGTAGAGTAGGAGTCAGACGCTATTTATCTTTAGCATTTGAATGCTCTGATTTAAGACTATATGAAATACCTCTTCTGTTCCTATTAAAGAAATTAGTGCAGTTTGAGGACTAGTGCATTTCAAGTGATGCTCAGTTTATAGGCAGGAAATAGTTATTATTCTATATCATTTGTTTTATGAATTCTCAGCATAGCAACATGTTGGTACTGTATATTGTCAAATTTTGTCCCATAGAGTATATAGCAAAGAACTATAGATATCAAAGGAAAATAATTTCACTTAACAAACATAATGGGTAAGAATCAAGGTAACAACCTGGAGAATTTAGTCTCAAATCTCTCTTTCATTCCAGCTTCACTCCCCTGTAGTTCAAGCCCTCAGTGTATTCATTCAGATCCATAGCAAACTTGACTTCTAACTATACTCTTTCCTCTAGGCTGATTTGAAAGGAATGAATTCTTCTCAGAGTCATTCTTAGCCTTATTATGTAGTGTTCTGTACTTCTTTTTAAAAATCATCTTTGAAGTTTAAATAGCATATGACAAAATAGACATAACCTAAGTATGCAGCGTTTCAGTTTTGACAATACATGGTGTAACCCCATGATCAGTATGCTGGAGTATGTTTTCATCCTCCTCCAAATCTTCCCAGCCCTCCTCCCCTAGCCTTGGGCACCTGTTGTTTTGTTTTTTAATAGATGATATCTATCTTTCCTAGCATTTCATGTAAATGGAATCATACTGTATGTAGTTTTTTGTGCCAGTCTTTTTGATTTAGCATGAAATCTATCCACGTTATTGCATATATTAGTTGTCTTCCACTGGGGAAGAATTGATGTGAAGTTTAAGGTCCAATACTTGGGCTATCTGATGTGAAGAGCCGACTCACTGGAAAAAACCCTGGTGCTGGGAAAGACTGAGGGCAAAAGAAAAAGTGGATAGCAGAGGATGAGGCGGTGGGATAGCATCACCGACTCGATGGACGTTAACTTGAGCAAGCTCTGAAAGCTGGTGGAGGAAAGGGAAGCCTGACGTGCTGCTGTCCATGGCGTCGCAAAGTCAGACATGACTTAGTGACGAACAACAAGTTGTCTTTCTCTTCCATTGCTAGGTAATATTTCATTGTATGGATATGTAGGTTTTTATCCATTTACCTGTTGATAGTCATTTGGATTGTTTATACTTTTTGGCTTTTCTCAGGGTCTGCAAGCTGAATGACCATCCATCCATTTTTATAAAAGCAGTTTGTTTTACTGAAAGGTAGCTCTGCCCATTCCTTTCATGTTTGTGGCTGTGATGGCAGAGATGAGTAGTTATGACAGAGCAACCACATGGTCCTCAAAGCCTTACTTGTTACTGGCGAACGCTTAAGTGAAAATGATCAACCCTGCTGTTGCATACAGATAAAATTGCCATAAGCATGTACAGGTATTTTCGTGGATATAAAACATTTTTCTTTCAGTTCTTAGAACTGGAATTGCTGGGCCATGTAGTAGATATGGGCTTCCCAGGTGGTGCTAGTGGTAAAGAATCTGCCTGGGTCAGGAAGATCCCCTGGAGGAGTGCATGGCAACCCCCTCCATATTCTTGCCTAGAGAATCCCACGGACAGGGTAGCCTGGAGAACTGCAATCCATAGGGTTGCAAAGAGTCTGACGTGACTGAAGCAGCTTAGCAGGCACACACATGCACAGGAGATGTATGTTTAAGTAAATAAGAAATAGAGTTTTTGAAAAACTTGTTGAAAAGAATGAAGTCATGAAGGAGGTTTAATGTTTAAGTATGTATAATAAAAAATTACCTTATCTGAAGTAGTAATGCCATTTTAATTTTTTCACCACTGATGTATAAGAGTTGGACTTCCCAGGTGATGCTAGTGGTAATCTGCCTGCCAATGCAGGAGACACAAGAGTTGCTGGTTCAACATCTGGGTCTGGAAGATCCTCTGGAGGAGGAAATAGCAACCCACTCCAGAATTCTTGCCTGGGAAATACCATGAACCGAGGAGCCTGGCTGGCTACAGTCCACAGGGTTGCAAAGAGTTGGACATGACTGAAGGGACTTAGCCTCTGTTTCCTCTCAGACGTGTATTATCATTTTTAAAACAGATTTGAGCCAATCTAGTGGGTGTACAGTAATGTCTCAATGTGGTTTTAATTTGTATTTCTTTATGACTAATTATATTTTTTTATGTGTTTATTGTTTGCTTTTATGTCTCTGATTTGATGAAAAATCTGTTAAAATCTTTTCCCTTTTGATTTTGAGTTGTTTGTCCATTGTTAAGTAATAAGAGCTATTTATATATTTTTAACACAAGTTGTTTGTATGTTATTTGTATTGTGAATATTTTCTCCCATTCTGTGGCTGAAATATTTTTGTTAAAAAGGCTTCATTTTATTTCTCCGATTTTCTAGTTGTTTAAAGTGGGAGGGTAAATCTGATCTGCTTTGTTAGTGTAGGGACAGTGAATTTTTTTCCCTTCATTGCTGTATCCCTAGTTGATAGCATTAAGCATTGAAAAAAAAAAAAACTAGTGAAAGATTATTGCTGAGCCATGAAAGACGCTGGGATTCTTGGCCTCTGGAGGAGGGGAATTCAACCTGGGGCCAGTGACAAGGCTTGATCACTCAGAGCTTTTGTGTACTAGTTTTATTAAAGTATAAAAGAGATAGAGAAAGCTTCTGACATACACATCAAAAGGGGGCAGAAAGAGTGCCCCCCTCCGCTAGTTTTTGCTGCTGCTACTGCTAAGAAACTTCAGTCGTGTCCGACTCTGCGACCCCATATACAGCAGCCCACCAGGCGCCCCTGTCCCTGGGATTCTCCAGGCTGCAGTCCATGGGGTCGCTAAGAGTCAGATAGGACTGAGTGACTTACACTTTCACTTTTCACTTTCATGCATTGGAGAAGGAAATGGCAACCCACTTAGCAGAGTTATATACCTATTAGCAGGCAGCTAATTAGAGGAAGGAAATGTCTCAAAACTCAGAGTAGTGCCAGGCCCCTCACCTACAACATGCATTTTGAGATAACATTGGCACAAGGTGAGTCATCCCGGGCCATAAAATGATTGACATGAATCTTGAAGAAAGGCAGGTTTCCAAGCAAATATGTAGTCTCATTAACATAGCTTAAGAGAACATTTGCGAGAATAAAGCATACTGGTTTGTTAAGTAAAGCATACTGATTTGTCAAGTACCTTCTGAGTCATAGTTGGAACCAACGTGAAGAAAGGCAGAGTCTAAGGTAAATACATAGTTCATTAACATAGCTTAAGAATAACATTTCCGTGAGAAAAACACATTAGTTAGCTCAAGGGCTGAGAAAAGTTAAGTTCAGGTGGAACCAGATGTCATCATGGCAACAGAGAATTTTAAAGGACACCTCCTTTTAATTTTGTATAGAGAAGGAAAAAAAAATCTGACAATTGTTTGTTTTCTCCTGACGTTTAAGAGAGAGAGAAAAAGCTTCTGATGGTTGCAGCCTGTTTGCTCCATTTGGAGATCCTAGCCTTCCGGCATGTTACCCTCTCACTAGCGTCCCTCTTTTCTGAACGGAAAAGAGGTTTTTCTTTTCTTTTCTTGTCCTCCTGTGGGATCTTAGTTCCCTGACCAGGGAACAACTCATGCCCCCTGCGATGGAAGTTCGACTGTTAACCACTGGACTGCCAGGGAAGTCCCTGAACGGGTTAGAGTTCAAAATAGCAACAGTAGGAGGCACATGACCATGTAGGCCATTTTTTGAGAGTAAATGAGTTCTTTTTCTTTGTTATAATTTGTATCAAATTTATGAAAAAACATTTTGTTTTATTCCTGTTGAAGTTTAAAAGATGACAGTGATGCATTTTGGTCTTGATGGCAGCACTGTTTTCTAGAAGGTCCTC
Organism: Oreotragus oreotragus; assembly: GCA_006410675.1. Lineage (NCBI taxonomy): Eukaryota > Metazoa > Chordata > Mammalia > Artiodactyla > Bovidae > Oreotragus > Oreotragus oreotragus. Next base: position 196,799 of record SJYX01004343.1, read on the forward strand.
ATTACTCTTCTGTGCACAAGCATTATGCATATTACAGAATTCAGACAAGCTTTCCTTTGTGCTTTCAAAACCAGTTTGTTTTATAGGTATCCTTTAGTCACTGCAGAGCAGAAAAAAAAATCTAGTAACATTTTGTGATTTAAAAGACAAGCATGGTGTCAGTGTTTCTTCTTTAAGAAAATTAATTTTGTTAGGTGAAAGACGACCAGGACACCAAAAAAAAAAAAAAAAAAATCTAACAGGCTTTAATGGGAAGCGCTCCCGGGCGGGGTTCCCGGACCCAAACAGGGCAGGTCGAGGAAGTTCGCGTGCCAGACTGTGTTAGAAGTTTGTTTATATATGCACGCTGGGAGGGATGGCCGGGTTAGTGGATAGGGGTTTCGATAGGTTACCGGTTCGCTGCCTCGCGGGCTGATAGGTCTTTCTGTGCGGCTGGGGCGGTGCGGCTTTAGCGGCGAAGTGTGCTGTCATTGGTCCCCGGGGTCTGGGAGCCCCCACCTCCCTTAGGGACTTCCCCCGCCGGCGGGGGAAGAGGAGGGGCGGCTCATCATGGCCCCTGGGGTCCGACCTTACAAATTTCATATGTATAAAAGTGATCTTTGAAAGGTTCTTAAGGTTCTTTGGGTAGTTTTTGTTGTGGTTTTTTTTTTTTTCTTTTCAGATTTTTAAAATTTGTTTTGGAAATTTTCTAACACACATGCACTTTTTCTCCCAAGATTGAAGAATGAAAAGGCATTGCGTCTCAGCCTTATTGGTAAGTGGATTTTTCTTGTTTGAAGTTCTTCCCTTACCTATTTTCTCTTGACTCTCTTAGTGAATACTATTTTTATCTCTACCAGATAAAAGTGATTTTGCTAGATTAAGTGAATTTTCTCTACCAGACTTGATTAAAGTAAAGTCAGTCATTAAACTGTTAGAACAGTGTTAATATCTAGGTAATTTTTCTAGAAATTCTTTAGTATCTACCTTTATCCATCCCTCTCTCTCTCCAGTTTAATTCTAGCTTCCTAACCATTTAGAATTATGAAGGGTTTTGGAAACAACAATTCATGTTTAATGATGTGAATATATCCTCAGTCTGTATCTCAGTGTCACAGTCTTTTTATGTGCGTGTGTGGGTGTGTGATCAGATTTATTATTGGTAAGGTTATCTGATAAGTCTGAGATTTCAGAAGAGTGGCTCCTAGGCTTTGTAACTAAAATGAAAGATATTCAAACCATTAACTCTACTTGGAACTTCATGTTCTTTTAAAGTATTCTTTATTTAAAAAAATGTTTTGTATCCGTACTGGATAAGAAATACATACAGAAAAGCATCCTTCCTACCTTTGTCACTTCCCCAAATTAAAATGTGACAGTTCAGTTCCTGACAGGCTTGTTTAGTTAGCTTTGAGCCCACACAAAACTTTATATTTAACTTTGAAATAAATATTGATACTGTTTTAAACACATTGATGTTGAAAATTATAATGAATACCTCTGCTTAAATAATGACTTATGGTATTAAACTGTTTTGGTACTTGTTGTTATAGGTGAAAAACTGCAGTGGTTTCAAAATCATCTTGATCCCAAAAAAGTAGGATATTCCAAAAGAGATGCTTGTGAATTAATTGAAAGGTAAACACTGGGCATGTTAATGAGTAAAGAGTCCGTAAGAGGAATTCCCCAACTTGGTTCTGCAAGATGCAGAGTTCTGTTCTGGATTTATAGACAAGCAGATAGACTTTGTTATAAAGACTTTGGGTTGGTATGCTAGCTTAGTCATTTTAGTAGGCTCGTCACCTTTCTGAGCTTCAGAATGGCAAGTAACCCAGTTTCTTGCCTTCCTTGAGAAATGACATCAAAACTGATATCTGCAAATGGAGGCAAGGTAGTTTAAAGAGCTTCTAGGCAGAGAGAACAAGGTCTGAAAGGCCTGGGGATGGGAGCAGCCTATTTAGTGATCTGCCAGACATTTAATATCACTGAGATAATAGGTTCTGGGAGGGAATTGTGACAGAAAATCTCAAATATCAGTGTAAGAGTTTGGACTTTACCCAAGGACAGTGGGAGTCATAGGAGACTTTGAATAGCAAGTAGCTGCAATGCTCACATTTAAACTTTTGAGAGTGAGGAAAATGGATGAGGGGGCAGACTGTTAAGAGGCTGATGAAGCTGTCCAGGCAAGAGGTGATGGTGGGAGCAATGTGGTAAAGAGAAATGGAAATGTCTAGAGAGTTTAAGGGGGTAAAAGTCTCAATCTTCAATGAAGACTTAAATGTGGGCATAAAGGGGAGAGAGAGGAGTCAGGATGACCCAGTCTTCATCTGCGGGAATGAAAGTGGGGGCCAGGGCAGAGGTGAAGCAGGTTCGGAAGGGACCGGGGCAGGGCGGAGGGTGCGTTAAGGCGTCACCTGTCAGCCAGATGGAGACATCCAGGAGGTGGTGGAGTGTGAGGACCTGGAGTTGACACTGTAATGGCAGGCTGTGATTTGTTCACAGAAGATTTGAGAGTGGTTGAGTTACCAAGAGAAGGTTTGAGGTCTAAGAACTTGAAGGAATCTAGAGGAATATGAAAACTTGAGAAGGACAGGCAGTGGCTGGGGATTATGTTTTAAATGAATTAATATAAGCCAAACAGATTTTGTAAGTCAGACCATCTTGTTTTTCAGGTATTTGAATCGATTCAGCAGCGAGCTGGAGCAGATTGAGTTGCGGAACAGCTTCAAGGACAGGCAGGGCCGGAGGCACTGCTCTCGGGAGGCGGCCATCAGGCAGACCCTGGAGCGGGAGCAGCGGCAGTACCAGGCCCATGGCCTCGGTGCGTCCCGTGAAGCTTCCTGCTGTCTTGTCTCTGTAACTTATCCTGTTTATTTAGTTCACTTTGATTTTCCTTTTCTTTCTTTTTGAATATTTGGAATTTTTAAATTCATTCTTTTTTTCCTCCTACTTTCCTAAAACTGTGAATCCTGACAGTGACATTTTTCTACTATGATAGTAATCTTTTCCTCTCCCTTCAGGCATGTGCTTAACCTGCTTTGGTCTAGGGTTATTACTTGCCTGTCTCCAGTCACATCAAGTTTCTTTAGAGTAGGTACTGTGTCCTCTTGCCTTTGTAATTTTTGTAGTAAAGAGCTATACTTGTTGCAGCCGTTCTTGAGAAATTACAGAAGTCAAATTTTCTTTCTTAGCAGTGGAGCGTTTCTTACAGTTTGTGAAGACAAGTGTGTTGTTCGTTTAGCAGCATTGTCTGAAGAAAGGTGCTTAGGAGGAGAGGAGAGGGCACTTGCAAGGGCTTGCAAAGCCTACCAGCAGAAAATGACCCAAAGGCTGCACATGGCGCCTACAAGTAGTGTTTGATTGGCATATGAATTTTTAGTATAAAAAGATTTGCTGATCTCACATGAAAAATGCAGATTCCTGGATACCCGTTAGACATACGGTCTGACAGCATTGTTTGCTAGAGCAGAAGAGTAGCCATCGCTTTTAGACTTAGCATTCCGTGCTTTCAGACTCTCCTTCATTCACGTTCCCTGCCTAGTTCCTGTAGGCACTCATGTGTGGATTTGCCTGGAGAGTACAGTAAATGAAATGTTTAATAGGAAAATTAGGTTTTCTAGCTTTAATAATAACAGTAGGAGCCTGAAGGCATTATCCTGTGACTCCTGCTGTGTAGGTCTCAGCCCTGGCAATAGTGGTACTTGGTCCAGGAAAGTCTGGGCACCCCGATAGCCATTCTCCCCTCAGGCCAAACCTCCCTTTGGTTTCTCACTATGACTGCAGGGTGCACTTCAGCAACACCCAGCAGGGAGCTTTGAAAAAGAAAATTTAGTGCTTGCAGGTCCTGGAGGGTACAGGACATGCCTGAGGGGCTCACGGTGAGGGCTCCAGTAGAAAAAGAGGGGGAAAGCAGGGGGGTGGGCGGTCCTGCCATTGTAAGCGTGTAGGTGGAATGCCCCAGGTTTCAGGGGCTCCGTCTTCATGAAGATGCCAGAAAGGAGAATGGGTTCGCTCAAGTGACCAGTCCCCTGGGGTGTTCTGACTGGGTGGGCAGCCTGGTTTCTGACCTAGTTGTTCTCTGCAGCTGTGTCAGAAGCTGGCAGTAGGTTCATTGAGTTGGATGTCTTCGAAGTCAGAAGGTTAACTTCAGGCACTTAACCTTCAGTAACACTAGGAACCCTGAGTAAATGGCAATTCCTCTTCAGCATTCCTAAGAAATGAGTTTTTTTTACTGGAAAAAAAAAACAACAACAGAATAGCTTTAGAACAGGTTAGATCTCTACTTAGACCCTTGCAGCTTACTAAATAACAGGGCAAGTTACTTCCTACCTACTCCCCAGCCTTGTTACCTTCCATTTAAAAACAGAGATGGATTGTACACCTCCCCTTTCCAGGTCTTTTAAAAGCCAAACAAGACTGTATGTAACGTTTAGGGATTGAGGGAGAGCTTCGGCCAGTCCTATGTCCTTTTCACTTAAACTTGTCTGTGCTTATAGTCTCCATTTCTTCAACTTCCATTTTTTCTGGAACCCCTTAAATTAGGCTTTTGTAGCCACCATTCAAAGTCCTTGTTGATGATGAACTGTTTAAGTTGCTAAGACAGATGGTAGCTCTGCTGGGTACTGACTCTCGTAGTCAACTTCTGTGCAGCGTTTGATATAGATGACCCCTTCATTTTTTGGTCACATTTTTTATTTGGGGTAGTAGCCCCTGACCTTCCCCAGTTTTCCTCCCAGTTCACTGGCCATAATGTCAGTTTCCTAAGTTGAATCTTTCTCATAGCCTCACGAACTAAATAATTGGCCCAGATATCTGTCCTTGGGCCTCTTGTCTTTGCAGTTTATACCAGGTCCTGCATTTATCTCATTTAATCCTGTGCTTTTAAATACCATCTAAATGTCATAACTTCCAAATTTATGTTGTCAATCCTAACTTGTCCCTAGAACTCCAGACTGGCATTATCAAACTTGAGTTTCTTAAAATCTCTGCTTGAATGTCTTCTAGACAGCTCCAATTTGGCATGTGCCAAAGCAGAGTCCAGCTTTTCTCCTAAAACTGGCACCTCTCGTAAGATCCGTATTTCATTCAGTGACATCACCACTTCCCCATCATCCTGCAGACGTTTCACATCCCACATCCAGCTCATCCGCCAGATACACTTGGAGTCTAATGACTTGCTCTGCTGCTCTGCTCTCCCATAGCTCGAGCCACCCATCTCAGCTAATCATCTTCTTAAACTTAAGTCCTTTATACTTTTGAAACTTTTCATTGTAGCTTTGTAATCATGCTTTGAAAGTTTGTTTTGCTTTGGGCATTCTGTCAGTTATTTCTTTTTCTTCCTGAGATAATGAAGAAACTAAATACTGTAATAAGAAGACTTTACCTAATAAATGTATTTTCTTTTCCAGAGATTCCAGACATTTTAAATAAAGATAATCTGAAAACTTTTAGGTGAGTTTGTTGCATTTTTTTTTTCTTTAAAGCTGCATGTAAAATACATGATAGATAAACTTTCTTCCCTTTTGAGTATTCAGGGGTTCTTTTTAACCTCTCTTTCATCAGATAAGTAAGAATTTTCCTAAGTTGCATTTGTTAGAAATGCCTGAAATGATAGTGACCTAGTGCTTTTGTTTTTCAAAATACTTCAATATAGTATTTAAAAGAACATGATGTCACTGTTCCTCTCTGTTATTTAAAAAAAAAAAAAAAAACTGTCAGCAGCAAACTTGGTGGCTCAGAAACCTATTCCCAGACTGTTTGCAGCACCTCCTTCTGGAGAAGTTGGTTGGTGGGAAGGGAATCATGAAGAACCAGGTGACTCAGTGATCTCCCTTATAGTACTCTGTGACCAGAGAGACCAGTGAGTAGGATTTCCAGTTTTTAGTTTTCAAACAAAAATTATTTTTATTTAGAAAATAATTTTTGTTAATCACTTTGGCCTTAGGTAGGTCATGTTGATCAGCCAGAAATTTTAATTGAAATTAGATAAATCCATGTTATTTGAAACCCTTAAGCTTATTTTATATTATACTTCTGAATTTATAGAAAATATTCATAAAATCTCAGCTCATAAAATTTATCAGTCATATTTAAGTAGTTCACTTTTGTAACTCATGTACATGTAGTTATAAGTACATGGAGCATAAGATTTTTTTAGATGTTAATTTTTTTGCCTACAATATTAAGTAGTCAGATATTTAAGTATTCTCTTCATTCAGTAAAACAGATTCTGCCTCCTCCAAAGAAAGCCAGAAATGAGAAGAAATTAGCATAGACTGTTAGTATTTTTATCTAGTTAGAGTTCAGTTCTCAAAACAGTCTTCATTTTGCTCCCAAAGTAACTGAACATAGGATTGTCACAGAAATGCTGAGGTTGAGAGACTGGAAGTTTTCTAAGAGTTGTTTGGTTGCTGAAACTTAATTGTGACTTACCATTGTGTGTGAAGACAAAAACCTTTTCTGACTCTGCATTTTGGAGATTGTCCAGTGTGGTGTAGTTCCTGCTTTTGAGATTTCTTGATACTCTTATGTCCTAATAGAGGGAAGTGTTCAGGTTAGGGATCATAAAAGAAAGGAACAGCCTCCTTGTAACTTCTCCCTAATGTTTTCCTGCATTGTTTTGAAAGTCTTGAATATGTGAAATTCCCTGGGCAGTTAACTATTATTATAGATTAATGGGGGACCTGGATTCGACCCCTGAGTCAGGAAGATCCCCTGGAGAAGGAAATGGCTAGCCACTCCAGTATTCTTGCCTAGGAAGTCCCATGCACAGAGGAACTTGGCGGGCTACAGTCCATGGGAGCGCAAAGTGTCAGATGTGAGTGAGCAACTATAACATGATATAGATGAATGAGAAAGTGCAGTAAGTATGGAAAATGCAAACCTCAGTTTTGGGGACATTTTTTTTTTCCTGATGCATTTGTTTCCGTCTAGTACATTGGAGTCTGCTGTAAATTTATAAACTTTTTTCTGCATAGTTTTGAATATTGACTTCATGCCCCACTTCACCAACTCTCTGCATTCTCTCTTTTGTCTAGGGAATGGGACTTTGATCTGAAGAAATTGCCAAACATTAAAATGAGAAAAGTCTGTGCTAGTGATGCGGTACCCAAGAAGTGTAAGAAGAAAGCTGTGACAGCTGTAGACGGAGATTTAGGGGAATTGGAACTGAAAGATGAGTCCAGTGACACAGACGAGGAAATGACTGCGGTGGCTTAAGTGTCTTTGCTTGAGTTGAAAATAAATAATTTGAGAACTTCAAGTTATACTTAATTATGGTAAATAATTGTCTCAACACACAAATTTCCTGTTTTATCTTACTCTTATATTTCAGTTTCAAAAACAATGTGGCAATTTTTACTTAAAAATGAATGTTGCTTTTCATTTACATTAAGTTATTAGCATAGATAGAACTACTCTGCAGAATCCATTTAATTTGAATTTCTAGGTCTGGGAGACCAATATGAATGAGAACCAAAATGTTACAGTTTTTTTTATAACATATTTACTTAGAATCACTTAATATCACATTTCGGGGCATAGGCAGTAGCTGTTTTGCTAGAAGGCTAATGTGGGTACTTCTTGAGTAAGCAGTGCTGACAGCAAAACTGCCTTTTAGCAGTGTTTTTCACTCTTCTTCCTCTTACGCATCACACCTGTTTTCTTTCCTTATAAAATAGGGAAAATGTGATACAGAGTTTATATATACTTACGGATTGTACATTGCTGTTATTTATTATCTTTGACCCAGAGTTAGGTAAATGGTTAAAGAAGAACCACCAACTTACTCTTATGTGGATCTCCTGTTACTTAACCTGTTATCTAGATAAAGGGGATAAATGATTTCAGGTTGGCTAGTTTTGTTTGTATATTATTTTTTACTTTCTCATTGTGAAAAGTACTAGGTTTTATATGTGGAAACAGAACTAAAGATTAGAGGACTAGTTATTTCAGTTGTCTTATTTCTTCTTCTGAGACAGAGGTTAAATTGACATGTAACTCAGTGTTTCTAGCATCATGGAAAACATGACTGTGGTAGAATGTTCTTAATAGAACTTGTTAAATGCAAGTTTCTTCTGGCCTATTTTCTGAAGAGTGCAGTAAAAGTGCATTTTCAAGGGAAAAAAATTCTGTATGACGTAACCAGGTATCAACTGCCTTAACAGCTTTTTTACTTCAGAAGGTTAAAAATAAAACTTATTTCTATAATTTTATGTAAGGTTCTTATTATTTAATGTTTGGTGATTTAACTAATGCTGACTTGCTTTGGCTTTAATCCATGCAGAAGTATGGTTTTATGGTTATATAGTAAATTTTTATGGAGAAGGCAATGGCACCCAACTCCAGTACCCTTGCCTGGAAAATCCCATGGATGGAGGAGCCTGGTGGGCTGCAGTCCATGGAGTCGCTAAGAGTCGGACTTGACTGAGCGACTTCACTTTCACTTTTCACTTTTGCGCTTTGGAGAAGGAGATGGCAATCCACTCCAGTGTTCTTCCCTAGAGAACCCCAAGGACGGGGGAGCCTGGTGGGCTGCCATCTATGGGGGTCGCATAGAGTCGGACACGACTGAAGCGACTTAGCAGCAGCAGCAGTAAGTTCTTACCTCTTTGGTCATTGGAAAATTTCCTTCTTGGGGGAAGAGTTCATTTTTTGTTTCAAAACGACTACAAAAACTGAGTTATAAATTACAGAAAAGAGAATAAAAACTGCTTTATCCAATCTGGTATTTAAAAAGCATTCCTGTTGATACTTAAAAAGAAATACTGCCTTACTTCACAAGAATAACTTGTGAAAATGGCAGAACATTCTCCTCCAACATTTATTTCTAGCTTTCCTATACTATCCAAGCAGAAAATATAACAGGCTGTACTGCTTGGAACCAGAACAGATAAGTGCTTGTTGAGTGAATTTATGACCATAATGGTCATGTCACTCCTGGCTAGACCAGAGTAAGCTAAGAGATCACTTGTCTTTAGAGTAATGTTCCTAAATGGTCCCCTTAACCGTTGTGTATGGAACATGTTCTTTCTTCAGTGATGCTTGTCCTGTCCCCTTTTCCGTCAGTATTAAACCTTTGAGAGATAGCTTCTCTAGTCCATGGACATGGAACCGAGGAAAAGTAACACTTTGTTGGTACTTCTTCTTTGTAAACTTGGGGTGGACAGATAATAAATGGCAGATAGTAAATATTTTAGATATTGCAGGCCAAATGTAGTGTCTGTTGCATATACTTATATATGTATGTGTGTTTTACCACCCTGTAAAAATGTGAAACCCATCATGGCCATACCCAGATAGGCTACAGGCTAGGTTTGGCCTGCTTGCTAGAGTTGGCCAATCCCTGGTCTAACTCAGCAAGCTGAGCTCCACGGATTTGGCCTTATGATACATTTCTAATCTCAGCCACTAACTGCTATCTGTAGCTGCTGTTCCTAATACCTGGCTGTGAAGAGCCTGAGCTACTCCATCTTATAAAAGAACTCCATTTTGCAAAGGTTCCGGGCAAACAGACTTAGACTTTGGATATTGCCTAAACTTGCCCCACTGTGCACGAGCCAATCAGCCCTTAGGTTAAACCTCCTGACTTTACGTTCAAGAATTTGTGATTTACCTTGGAAGTAATGATTTACCTTGGAAATAAAACCAATCAGAAATCCACACACAACCCTATAGAAGAGGGTAACCAATCAGTAGTCCTTCAGCCTGAACACCCCCTTTGTTACCCTTTTACCTGAATATTCCTTATATAAGCAGTGTAACCCAAAAACTCAGGGCTTCTCTCCTTAGCCGCTGCGTCGGTAACGGTGGGAGCCCCAGCTTGAGCTTGATAATAAAAACTCTCTTGCTTTTGCATCAGATATCGACTCCCTGGTGGTCATTGGGAGATTTCGCGACTTGGGCATAACAGCTGCTTCCTTGCCTTGCAGACATTGGTCTCTGGGACTCTGTTCACCTTAAATAGTGTTTTCTACTCTTGTAATCCTTATGCTTCAGGACAGAAGATTGAATAGGTGTCCTGTTTGGCATGTTTATTTGATAGAGTGTGATTTTATTCTTGACCCCAAAATAATTTTAGGTTCACATTAAAATCAAGAGGAAAGTAGGAGATTTCCCATATCCTCCCTAGCCCCACATGCATAGCCTCCCCCTTACCAACATCCACCACCAGATGGTACACATGTTATAACTGATGAACCTACATTGACATCCAGCGTGTTTGGAATGAAATTCACATTCTGTACCATGGCCAGACTAAACAACCACCATGGCCAGAGAGGCGTGAGGTGCTCTGATTGCCTCCGTCCTCTCCACATGCCCTAGGCTGGCCTCATTTCAGATGCACTGTCTGCCTGTCCTCCCCTAAGGTGGCCAAGCCATGTCCCAGGTGGGGACAGCTTGGTGCTGGTTCCCTGATGAAAATGTGTGTCCTCTGAGGCCAGGCTGGCGTGCAGCATTCCTGAGCCTCAGAAGAGTGCTCTGTGGTCTTCTGGAACAGGAGGGCGTGGGGGTACTGTGCAGAGCTCCCACAGAGCACTGCATGTTTGCCCCCCTGTTTTCCAGGGAGTAAGTCACCACCCCAGGTCTGATAGACTCCCTTCTCCGTCTGCCGTGGCTGCAGGCTGTGAAACGGCCCGGCTTATCAACAGGGCGCCCCCGCCTTATGCAGTGCTACTGCATCAGGTGCCCCTCATTCCTGTGCCGTCCCTTTGGGGCAAGACTCGCGAGGAGCGGGCACCTCTGTTGTCTTTTCCTTGTGTACCTCTGTAAGGGGTGCACTGTCTTAAACTCTAGCACAGACTTGTTTCCCCCCTGGCTGGATCTTGCTGCCCTGTCTTGTTCAGGACTCTGCTTCCTGCCCTGCCATTTCCCTGGGTTAAGGAGTCTACCCCATCCTTGCTGCCCTTGGTATCTCTGTCACAGCTCCCGGTCTAGGTCACTAGCTAAATACACAGTGACAATGATTTATGATCTAGGTTTCTTTGTTGTGATTTGGGAGGCTAAGACAAATGCACATATTCAGTTTGGACGGAAGAATGAATGCATCCAATTAGACCCTGAATTCAGGCTTAAAAGTTGGGGCTTCAGGGGGATGTTTTCTTCACTGATAACTAACCCTCAGGTTTGAATTAAGAGTCCCTCTTTCAGTTTTTATTACCTCTAGGTAGGAAAATACTGTTATATTCTTTTGTATATCCAAGCCTTATTCATCAGAGAATCTTTTTCTGGATTACATTCTGATTTTTCTTAATTTTTTTTCTTTAAAACAGTTTGAAAGTCTGTGTAGATTACTTTCATTGATTTTCTCTTATTAACCCACCTATTTAATCCTTTCTAAAATGCCATATGTTAACCTATGTTGGCCTTAAAATATGTTCAGACCCTGCTTTAAAACCCAGACCATTGCAGAATCAAGAACTGAAGGCTGTTTGAATGTTACAGATACAGATCTGAACAAATTCAGGCAAGTTAGGCAAAAAATAAATCACAACAAAAGTTTGGGTCACTTATTTAATATACAAAGTCTTTTTTCACAGGGAATTATTTGTTTTCCTTAATTTGTCTTATCACGCATAATTCACAAAACAGTAAATCGTTAATGCAAGAGAATTAGGAAAAACCAAAAAAAGTACAAATGCTCAATCCCCAAAATTGCACACAGTTAACGTTTTTCATTTGCTTTAATGCAGTTTCTAATGGGCTTTCTTCAGATGTGGAGGAAACACTGCAGCCCAAAATAACAGTACTTCCTCTCAACTATTGATATGTAAAATAGCACCTTTGGGCTGACATAAAAGGAAAGAAAATTGGTTTCCGTCTTTCTTAATTAAAGTGTAAGTCCTGCACAATTATATGACAACTACAATAATGACAATGTTAAGTTTGAATAGCTCTACTTCGTTCCAAAATATTAATTGGCGTGAAAGGAAAGGTGAACTGTGTCAGGCAAATGAAACACTCTTCCCCACCTCACCTCCATGACAATTAGAATATGTTAGTGATGCCATTGCTCTAATGGGCTAGTGTTCCAGCCAAAATATATAGATGGTTCAGGGACCTTTTGGAAAACAGATTAACTATGCAGCTGTCTCTCTGGGACTGTAATCCATGAACAGCAGCTCAGGATGAGATTTAATCCTACAGCATTTAGAAGACTCCTTTACTGTGTACACCTGTCTTCCTTCAGTTTCTCCGTTGTTTTATATCCCAAGTTGATGGGAACATTTTTGTTTCGTTTGTACTTAAGCTTAATTGCCTTTTGGGCTTCACTTTTTAAAAAAATGGATTGCATTTCTTTACAACTTAATATTTGAGCTTATACAATAAAAGTGACATCTTTTAAAAAATTAACAGCGTAAATGGCAATGGTAATACCACACAGTCATTATAAAAAGCCAAGGTTTTAGTAGAACTATCAATTTATTCTTCAATTTAAGTCCTTTGTTTCAATTCCATTTTATTTCTAACATAAGCAGGTAAACATGCTTCAAAAAATTGAAGAGCATTCCAGAGAGCAGTTTTTCTTTTTGAAAGGTATATCCAGTCCACAGAAGTATTTTCACAAAGCCACACCCAGTCACTGAAAGGTCAGAGACCATCACCACACAGTATAAAAGAAAAAAGTCAACACTAGGTTTTAAATACACAGTTATTTCAGTTGTTTGAACCTTCAACAGCCATTATGGGAAAACTCTTTAAGGATTTAAATTCAAGAGTTCAGGGTTTAAAAAAGAAGAGCAGAATAATTCTGACTTTTAACCTGTTAGAGAGCTCTATATTTTCTCATTTCAAGAAAGTCAAAGCCTATTCAAGTTAATTTTGAGAATTTACATGTGGTTTTAAAACACCGTGTCCTCTTTTACCATTAATACAGTAATGCTTATCTTTATTTTTCATTCTAGTGTTCATTGTGCCCCTAAATAAACCAGGCCTCATGTGAGCCAATCATCTTCCACTGTGCTATGAGCCATATACTTACCTATCTTTCTAAAGTTTGGGAAATGGCATTTTTGGTGTAAATAATCCTTTTCCTTACAGAGCAGAGGACAGAGAGATCAACGTTCTTTGTTTGCTGGTGACGACTTTGTTCCCTCAGGAACTTGTGAAACTGTTGCCGTTGCTAAACCTCAGTAGAGACAGATTAGTAAACTGTTTAGGAAAGTTATCAAAAGAAATGGATCACGTTTAGTCCCTTGGGTGAAGTGCCATGGTTAAGTCACCCAAAGCTTCATTATCCATGAATGTATATGTCTTAAACCTTGAAGATGGAAATTAAAAAGTTAATACAGAGTCCAGTTTAAGGTTCATATATTTTTAATTACACCACTGTGTTTTTATTTGTGCAGAAATTTTGGTCCAGTTTAGTTGCCTCAAGTTTTTTGTTTTTTTCCTGTGCCTTCATTCAACAAGTTTTAAGAAAAATGAGCTTTAAAAAAACCTTTTGTTTGCTGCCCAACTGAACACTTTGACGTTTTTCTCATGTATATACAGGAACACACACACACCACGTGCACACACAAAGTTGATGCTGTTGACCTTTGCTGTATTTCTAGGAACTGGGACTATTTGGACTCGGTGTCAGCTACTACTAATATCATATCATCCTTCTCGTCAGTAAAAGGTTATTTCTCTTTCCTTTTTCCTGTGGTAACCTGTGAGGAACAAGCACACTGACAATTACAAAGTACATCAATGTGATACCCAGATTTGTGCAATGCGAAACCTATGCTTTGGTTCTGTGGCCATCATGGTTGCCTTTTCACAATAATAACAACAGCTAGCAAAAATAAATCACCTTGTTTCACGTAAGACATCTCTCTTTGACAGGCCACTATATATATAATCATTAATCTAGCTCACTGCAGTATTCACGCTTCAGGTTTACATGAATATGCAAAGAATACTATAATCAACTCATCTGTCAAACCTAAACAACTCAATTTATTACTTATCACAGAATGTTAAATGTTTTTGCTTCCCAGTTGAGCAAGGGAAATACTGTCAGCACCTTAAAATACAGGCTAAATGCTTGGTCATAACTACTCATCTGTCAAGTTGACACCTTATGTGGATTTAAAAAAGTACATTTGACTTAAAAAATTTTTATTTCCCCTATTATAAGTGCTTCATAGTAGCAAATAAGTTAATTTCAAAACTTTGTCATGGGTAGATTGCTTTATAGTTTTTTGCCCTTTAAAAAATAGTAACTTTATCTAATTCTTATTAAGATACTTCGTTTGATTAGTGCTTTGAACAGTAACACTTGTGATACTTTGAATAAAAGAATGAAGTGCTGTTTTGAAAGATTCAACTTTTAAAACAGGCTTTGTCTCTAATTTTAGGGCTGTTCTGTCCAATACAGTGGATTTGAATTGAGATTCCCTGTAAGGATAAAATGCATACTGGATTTGGAAGACTTGGTTCATAAAAGGAGATGTAAAATAACTCAATAATTTTTTATAATGATGACATTGAAGTGATAACTTGGGTATATAATGCTAAATAAAACATTATCGAAATTCACCCATGTATTTTTACTTTTTCTAATGGTGCTACTAGAAAATTTTAAATTTGCATATATAGCCAGCCTTTGTGGCTCACATTACATTTCTGTTGGACAGTGCTGTTTCAGAGGGTCCAAGTGGAGTATACAAGGCTTCTGGGTATTTAACAGAGCTAATTAAATCCCAAAATATTTTGAAAATCTACTCTTCATGATTTAAACATAATTTCAAATATTAATATCTTCAAATGTGTCTTGCATCTATTTTAAAAACATATACCTGTCAAAACAAACTGTACTCCACTACAGCCATAAAAACCTGTTAGCTGTCAAAGTATGAATATCAAAATATACATCTTCCAAGTTTGCGTCTGATGTGCCTTAGGGATAATGCAGACAATTTCAAGCTTAAACCCAGATACGTTTGTCATTTCCAGATGAGAGAGTTAGCATCATGAGGCCCTAGAAGAAACGCACATTCAACTCAAGTCCTTATTCCGGAACTTTCCCTGCTACTGTGAAGACTCATAGGTCTGTCCCATCCGGCTTTCTTCATTGCCTAAAAGCATCCCTTGCGCCAGTGGTTAATTGTCTCAGAAATCATTTTCCAGCTAACTTCCACATTTCCTCTTTACACTTGAGACTGTTTCATGGGATCCTGGTCATTTGGTGTTTTCTTCTTTCCTTTTGAGCAAAGTAAGAACAAATGAGTCAGAAAGTGGAGAGAAGATAGAGGGTGACTACTCAGGATCGCTTCTGTCATCTGTAGTGACAGGCTGAACTCTGACAGGCCTCCACTGGCCCCGTCACACGGGTATGAGCTCGGTGGGGCCGGCCTCCACTGGTGGCCGTGCGGTGGTCCCTGTCTGCAGCACGGGCACCGCCCCAGCGTCCTTGGTGTCCACGCTCACGGTGCAAGAGTGGTTCTTCTCTGCCCTCTTGGCCGTGTCTGGGCAGTTCTGCACGAAGATCACGCGGTTGTAGGCCTTCAGCCTGCGCCACAGCTGCACGTAGACCTTGCACTGTACATACATGAAGACCAGACCTCCTGTGAAGCCAATGGCCACCACAACCAGCTTTGTCCAAAATGGCCATTCGAGGACACCTTTCAAATAAAAGAGAATGTTATCACCGAGTCATTATTGATTTGGTTATTTTTACCCCCGATGGTTCCTTCAAAGGACCATGCTATTTGGTTGCTAAGTTGTATCTGACTCTTTCTGTGACCCTATGGACTATAGTCCACCAGGCTCTTCTATCCATGGGATTTCCCAGGCAATACTAGGGTTGGCAGCCATTTCCTTCTCCAGGGGATCTTCCCAACCCAGGGATCAAACCCATGCATCCTACATTGCAGGTGGATTCTTTACCACTGAGCCACCGGGAAGCCCTTAAAGGATTATGCTCACTTGTTAACATAAATCAGAAATATATTGTTAACAACTAGTAATAATAACAAAAATTGCTTAATTGCTTTAAGTTTTCTCAAGGTATTGCTAAAATTGTACATGACCTCTTGCCTACCACTGTAATGTCTCTCATTCCTCTTACAATCAAGAACCTACTGTGATCATCGGATGCTACACTAGATTTTGATACTTGACTTCGGCATTTATTGTTTACAGTGAAATCTTTAAGGATCGATAGTGTACACACTGAGTGAAAGAATCAGACTTAATCCTCTTAAGGTAACAAGCTATGTGTGTGGGACTGTACCTACAGGTCCCTGCCCCCACCTGCATACCTTTAAAATTTAAAAAAAAGCGAGAGACACAGAAGCTGCTACATCTCTCCAGAAAGAAAAAATTCCTGGGTACAGACATAAGATTTAGGGTTTCAGTCATTTGTTTTATCCATCTTATATTTTGTAACCGAGAACCATCTCTTTCTTAGGGATCAATGTTTTGTCTTAACTTCTATCATCATAACGAGAAATGGACTTTCACAAAGAGTTTGCTGTAACAGTATTTAGGCCATGCATGATTATTAAGTGTGTAATAAATGATGGTCAGGAGACCACATCTTGCCAGCATTAGAATGGTGTGGAGGATATATCTGTCATCAATCATATGAGAGGCTGTCAAATAGAAAGGTGGTTGGAAACCACAGTATAGGGGATCAGACTTCATTTACCTATAACAGTGAGTAGAGTTATAGGAAGCATCCTGCATATAATAATGACATGTACTTTCACAACGGACACTGTGCCTTGTTTGCCTCACACTGACGGGTTTGCCTTGTTCTTCACTCATGTCTGTGCCAGGAGAACAGAATCTGGGCACCAGCAGCTCCCAGCTGCGCAGGGGAGGGTGTGATTGTGTTCCCTGGGCCACCGGGCAGTGTCTGGAGATGATTGTTCCACCTGGTAACACTTGAGCAGGTGCTACTGACTTAGTAAGTTGAGGTCTGTAATGCTGTTCTGTCAACAGCCTGCAATGTGTAGCACAGCAAGTAGTTTACCTAGTCCAAAATGCCAGTGCTGCTGAGGTTGAGAAGCCCTGTTATAGAAGATGATCACTTAAGCTTCTTTATTTGGAAAATTGCAGGGAAGATTCAGTATACAAATCAAACATCTTGGAGTTCTTTAAGTTTAGAAGGATTTTTGCTCTCAGCTGTTCCATTAAGCAGTAGTCTTGTTTAGAAAAATTTTAACCACAGGCAAGCTGGAGATGAAGTGTGCTTTGTCTCATTTTTTGGGAAATCCCCATGCATGACATCTCACTTTCCCTCTGATTTCTATTCACACTGAAAGTTAAAACTGCTTGAATGTTTTCCTCTCTGAGCCTCTGCCCATGATATTTCTTTTCTCAGGATTTTGCTTCTCCATTTCTGTGTGTCTACCTGTCCCACAAACCTGAATGGGAAATCATTTCCACCCGGAAATAGATGTGCTCACTCTTTCACGTTATTTCTTACACTGAGTCACTCTGACGTGAGTTAATTCTCTGCGATGCCATCATCTTGATACGTGCAAGATCTGCTTCTTCTTGGTCCGTGTTTTTCACACTGCCTTGTTCAGTAGACATTTCAAGGACGAATGAACATTCTAATGATCAAAGTTCTGACTTTGACAGCTGTGCCTCAATCTTTCCAATATAACCAGAAGTGACAGCCTTTCTTCCCTTGCAAGTGAAGCTGCGCTATTGATGGACAGGCTGAAGAAGACTCCATTCTTGCCCCACCTCTCCTCCCAGACCCAGTGGCCAGAGTCCATGACGTGCCTGAGAGTCGAGGTCAGGGGTGACCAGCTGCCAGACCTTGGAGACCCTGACCCCAGTACTTTTCTTTTACAAGGTAGCTCTGAATCCATTTCCTCTACTCAGGTCATTCTTCCTTTTTACTTTCCTGGGGAGTCAAAGCGCCCATGATTTCTCTAGACAAACTTTAGAGTACAGAGTATCCTGCACCCCAGAGCCAAAGCTATTTGAGTGCAAACCCATTGTCCAGATGGCCATCTTCTTTCAGAGACAGCTGATTTTTCTCTTTGCCTTTGACTTAGCGGGCAGAATTTTTGTTTCCTTTAGAAATTATTGATATTATTGAGCAATTATAGGATTTTACCTTGAAACCTCATGATAAGGATATCTTAAGAGAAGATGCCAAAATGAGGCTAAATGGATTTTTTGATGTTGTTTTCATTGGTGAGATGCATTTGCTTCTTTTTATTGAGAGGCAGCACACTGTCTTCCCATTCAGTTGTGTTGGACTAGTCAGTTCTATGCTGTTTTCCGTGAAGAGGAAATAATGTATACAGTAAGGAAGGGTGGAGGTGAAGAAGGGAGCCCAGAGCGGACCCCTTGTGTAACCCAAAGAATTCTTTGTAGCTGGAGCATGCACTCAAAATTGTCAAGAGCATAAAGTTGACCCCACTTGCCAGTTCAGAAGAAGAATTTGGAAAATCCAGCTTCAGACAATTGAACAATCTCTTCTTTACTCTGAAGTTCAAGGATTTATGATTTATCTCTACTTCTGCCTTTGTGCTTGAGATCTTTCTTCAGGAGTCTCTCGGGACTTAGGAATCAACTCTCTGCCCATCTTGACCTCTTAAGTATTGATAGAGATGATGCCTGGAAATTCTTGAGCAAGAATTAGAGGAACAGATATTCTGTGAACCATCATTTTCTAAGGAAATGGGAATCTTGCCCTTCAGATACCTGCGATCAGTTCATTCACTTTCCATATCATCATGTCAATCCTAAAAGAATGGCCAATAAATTCTCAAGTCATACAATACACACTTGTCAAAATAACTTCTTCCACAGTTTTGATAATTGCATATGTGTGATATGATACTTGAAGGCTGCAACAACATCCACGCCATCCCAAAACAATAGACATGCTAGTAGGTTTTCCAGGAAAGGCTTTAGATTTGTCCTGTGATATGGCATTGAAGACCACAAATTAGACTTAGATGAACCAAAACGCTGCATTCCATCTGCCTGAAAGTGCAGTGCTACCAGAACCATAGAAATCAGTACACAGTTTTGTAAAGAAACTGGTATTTGAAGAGCAAATAAAAGCCCTTCAGACAAAGAGTACATTGACCATTCAGCTCATCATATGCTCTGAATCTAAGGTGAGATTTTTCTAGCAAGCCAGAGAGAGAAACTAGGAAGTCCAGGTAAAAGTAACTGTATTTACAGAGCTTGAACAAAGGAGTAAACATGATGGAAGAGTAAAATCTGTATTTTTTTTTTTTGCACAAAAAGTTTGCCCAGATCTTCCTCACTGCATCTTCCATTGAGGCAGGATCAGAAGACAGGTTGGGATGAAGGACATTTACCCTCAGGAACCTAAGACTAGAGTTTTTCCACCAACAGGATTACTGCCACTGACGGTCTCTTTCATCTCCTTTACAGTCACTATTTCCTTATTTTCACTCTCAGAAGCCCCCCTTTTCCTGGCTAAGAAACAGCCAGATTCCAAATGACTCATACTCATATTCAATTTCTTTACAAATCAGACCTTACTAAGATTTCCTTTATTATGGTTAATGGCTTCACAAAGGGTGTTTCCTTCAAGAACGAAGGGATTTTGCACAGGGAAATAGCCCATTTCACATATTTACAGTCTTCTCCTTAACTAGTTTTAATGGTAATATTGACTGTGAGTAAACACGGATGATACATGTGCAGTATTTGTATAAACACTTTGTTTCAATTTAACTGATGCAAGGTCAAGCTCGTTATGTTTTTGAGAAAAAAATCCTAGAAAGAAACACTGGCAAATATTCAGTCCAACTTAGTCAACAGATGAGAAAAAGTAAGCTTTAGAGTGATTATTTTATTCAGGATAACTAGTCCATGCCCAAGCCAGAACTAGACTGTGGCAGGCCTTCCAATCATTAGCCAAAGTAGGCTTACCACTTTGAGGTCATTAACAAAACGGCATGTATAGTTATGGTAAAAAGGAATGTTTAAACAACAGTGCTGAAAAGGAAAATATTATATGGATGTCAGGGAAGTGATTTTTAAGATACTCTCAAAGCAGATGTTAACAGCCAGCAGGGAGGTGCAGTCCAACCCTGCATGTTCTTGGAGGCTTGTGAGGGAGTCAGATGGAAACAAAATCAATTTGCTACACTAGTCCCTCATTTCTATGCATTTAAATGGTCCTGGAGCAGCCTTAACTCTGCACCTACAGTCTCTTTCATAGATAACATGAATTGCTTCATTTTCTTGGCCTTATTTTTGTGATTTGTTTTCAGCACACAGATAGTACCCTGAAGCATTCTTCTAGAATATATAAAGATAAAGCAGGGGGAGTAATTGTTCCTCCAAATTAGAGTTGACAACATGGATAATTTAGGATGTTAAAGTTTCAAGTACCATGTATTTTTGTTTTTGCCTTTTTCATCACAGGAAATAGAAAGAGAGGAATCTGGAGCATGATGCATATTTAAGCTAAAAGGACAGTCACTCAACATACAAGGACTTTTTCCTGACAGTCTTGTTATTACAGCTCAGAAGATGTTGCTGTTTTATATTCAACTTCCATTCTGGTTAAAGAAGGGTAATTTGTTCTTCTTCAAAGGTTTTTGAAGGTTTTCGAGATGGATTTTAATATTTTGTCTTTTAAATTATGCAGTTTTTTTTTTCTCCCCAAAACTTTAAAAGCCAGTTCAGGATCAGTTCTCACAGTTCCAATGCCAAAGGAAGATTAATAACAACTCACAAAAATGTCTGCACCACCTGATAATGTGCACTTTGGGAAGTCGGGTGTTACATACAATTTGAACACAAATACAGAGAGCCTTTTACCAAAAAAAAAATTTTTTTTACAAAAGTCCCACTTGAAATTACTGTCCCTCTAGCCAGTGACTCTGTAGGAATAACTACAGAGTCTGGTTCATGATAAAGATCTTGCTTCCTAATTCAAAAAGTCTGAACACCAAAGTTAAAAGCTATCTCATTTTCACTTGTTTTTAAGAAACTGAAAATAATGTTTACAAGTATATGGTAGAAAACTGACCTTATATACCATGTGTATAAATATTGATGGATAGATACAGGTGTTGGAAAGCTGATCTTTGATTACCATGCATCATTTTCTGCTGGGAAATATGGCTGATAACCCTGGGTGATAGTCCACTGGAGACTGTGGTATGAAATCCTGCATCTATTCAGAACTGAGAAAGGGAAAAAATATTTTGCAGAAAAAAGTCTAAAGAAAAGAAAAAAGTGGAAAAGCTTGTATACAAAGAATTCACCCTCCTACATTGACTGGGTCCCTTGTTGGGCTCCAGATACAGTGCTCAGCACCTGGGATGTGCTGGTGAGCAAGACAGACATGGCCTGACCCGGTCAAAACTCAGACTATTAAATGCACAATCACAACAGGGTGTGGGACGTCTCCTGGGGGCAGAGCTTCTCAGCCTGACTGCACAAGAGGATCATGTAAGGGCTAATTAAGTGTAAACCTCTGCTCGACGCTTTGTGGTGGTGTAGACACTGCACAGGTGATTCGATGGGCAGCCAGGCTGAGGTGGCACAGGATATGCAGGAGCACGTGTTCCCGATGCTCAGAGAGTGTCAGCGGCACACGCCTTGCTGGGCTCCACCCTCAGAATCTCTGAGTCACAGGCCCAGGGTGGGGAGAGGCAGGAGTCTGCCTTTCTAACAAGCACTCAGGTGACGTTCATGCTGTGGGCTTGGGGACCGCATTTTGAGAGTTGCTGAGGTAGTATCAATTATTCTATCTCAGGGAGCTGATCTGGGTTTCTGGGAGGGAGTGAAATTTAAAGTCAACTTAAGGGACAAGGAAGTATGTGATGACACATGATTGGTGTAGACACTGCACAGGTGATTCGATGGGCAGCCAGGCTGAGGTGGCACAGGATATGCAGGAGCACGTGTTCCCGATGCTCAGAGAGTGTCAGCGGCACACGCCTTGCTGGGCTCCACCCTCAGAATCTCTGAGTCACAGGCCCAGGGTGGGGAGAGGCAGGAGTCTGCCTTTCTAACAAGCACTCAGGTGACGTTCATGCTGTGGGCTTGGGGACCGCATTTTGAGAGTTGCTGAGGTAGTATCAATTATTCTATCTCAGGGAGCTGATCTGGGTTTCTGGGAGGGAGTGAAATTTAAAGTCAACTTAAGGGACAAGGAAGTATGTGATGACACATGAGCATGAGAGTTGGTGTGCAGGGTAGACCCAAAAAGCTGGGAGGAAATGTGTCCCCAAGACAGAGGAGCAGAGCAGGTCTGGGAGCAGGTCTGGGGGGGAACCAGTGTTGAGCATAGCTGGCTTCGGCCAGGCCACGGGGTCAGCACAGCTCCTTCCCAGAGTCCAGGGTGTGTTTTGAGAGTCATGAATAAGCAGGGACAGAATGNTGAGAGTTGGTGTGCAGGGTAGACACAAAAAGCTGGGAGGAAATGTGTCCCCGAGACAGAGGAGCAGAGCAGGTCTGGGAGCAGGTCTGGGGGGGAACCAGTGTTGAGCATAGCTGGCTTCGGCCAGGCCATGGGGTCAGCACAGCTCCTTCCCAGAGTCCAGGGTGTGTTTTGAGAGTCATGAATAAGCAGGGACAGAATGTAGTCAGATATGTCTGAACTTGCTGTGATTATGTTTCTGGATATGTGTTGAAGGTGGGCAAACTAGAGAAAGTCTCGCAAGGAGCAGTTGCAGTCTTCGAGTAAAAAAGATGCTACTACACGGGTGGTAGCAGTGGGGAGGGAGAGAAACCGACAGATTTCAGAGGCTTGTGGGACAGAGTAAATAAACAGGACTTGGTGATTGATGTAAGCTGGAAGTGAAGGGGAGGAGACGGCAATGAAAGCCGGGTTGCATTTTGTTACTGGGCGTTAGCAGTGTCATTGCCATAGTGGGCAGAGTGGGAAGTGGTGGAAGGGTTAGGAGTTTGGACACACTAGTCTGGGTGCCTGGGAGACCTTTAAATGGAGAGGTCAGGAGGCAGGCAGATGTCTGGTTGGAGATAAGGAGAAGGGCGTTACCAACGTAGAAACAATATCTGGGGACAAAAGGACACCCAGGAGGACTCGAGAGGGACAAAAACAGGAGACCTGGGTCACGGGTTTCAGGGCTGAAGCCTACAGTCATATCCAACGGGAAATAAACAAACACTATCCGCTCACATGTGTCAGAAATGGGATTGAGTAAATGAGTTAAGAGAGAACTTCTGAGCAATCGGCATGTGGATGACATGAGAGTCATCCTCCTGTTCATCTCCTTCCCCTTCCTTGTGGCTGGGGGATCCCAGGGGGAGCCCCACAGGCTGAGACAGCGGACCCAAATAGGGTGATCACTGGGACCCTGAGTCAGACTTCAGGCCAGCTTCGGTCCTGCTGCAGGTCTGCTCTGGCCTACAAGGAAGCCCTCTGTCCCTGAGGCCGTAGGGGCGGCGAGGTGGTGCAGGGACAGAGCCTGCCTCTGTTCTCACACGCACACACACACACACAAACAGCTGCAAGGTCTGCAGCACAGCCAGTGCCGGCAACCGTGGAGGACATGGGCTTAAACAGATTTTCTCTGAGGGGAGCGATGGGGAGAAAGGATAGTTAGGGGGTTTGGGAAAGTCACGTACACACTGCTACATTTTAAATGGATAACCAACAAGGACTCACTGTATATCACAGGGAATTCTGTTCAGTGTTTTGTGGCACCCTGGATGGGAGGGGAATTTGAGGGAGAATGGATACATGTATATGTATGGCTGAGTACCTTTTCTGTCCACCTGAAACTATTACAACATTGTTAATCATCTATATATCCCCAATATAAAGTTAAAAGTTAAAAGAAATGTCTGGAGCTTCCCAGGTGGCACTAGTGGTAAAGAAGCTGCCTTCCAATGCAGGAAGCATAAAAGACAAGGGTTCCATGTCTGGTTTAGGAAGATCTCCTGGAGAAGGAAATGGAAACCCACTCCAATATTCTTGCCTGGAGAGTCCCATGAGCAGAGGAGCCTGGTGGGTTATAGTCCACGGGGTCACAAAGAGTCGGTCCCAACTGAAGTGACTTAGCACGCACAAAAAAAATTCGTGTAAAAAAAAAAAAATGTCTACTCTAACTTAGTAGAGATGTGATAGATATTTTAAAGTCCGTCATCTCTGAAACAATACAGCTCTGAAACAATACAGCTCTAAACAACGTGGTTGAATATAAATTGTATGCACATGAGTTAACACTGATGTACAAAATACTCCCCCCACACCTTGTCCTCTGACCCAGCGTGTCCCTGCCCTCCCCCTGCCCTGCCGATTCCCTGCAGCACACACACTCTAGCTACACACTCCACCTCCTGGGGGCTCTGGGGTCCTGGTCCTTTCGATCTCAGCCCTGTTCTGATGAGAAGCAGCGTCAGGAGTACAAGAAGGGGACTCCTTCTCCCCTTTGGCCCAGACAGAGAAACACAGAAGAAAGAAACCTCTCCTTTTCAAGATTCTTTTCCTCCTTCCTTCTTACTGCCTCTCATCTTTTTCTCTTTCACTTCTTCTTTTGAAGGAGGCGCAGACTTACAGAGCTATCATCTGAACACCTTCTCCTTCCAAATTCACCCCTGGTTTTACATATGATATACATATCTCCCCCTGGAGGAGGCTGGGGAGCATCCCTCATTGTTTTACCAGCTATGATTTAGGCTACTGGCTAAAACCAGCAGAGCCTGCTGAGAAACAGAACTGGGTCCCTTCACAGGCGAAGATAAGCAAGTTATTTTTGCTCCTGTTTTGAATGACCTAACCATTTAAAATGTTAGACTATGCTGCAATGATTTTAAAACATCTTTCTTCAGACTTGACATCATCCTTCACTATCAAACTTAGTGTGATAAAAATTTCAAACTGTAGTGTTAACCCACTCTATAAGATTATAGTGTGCTAATTAATGGGCTGTAACACAGTCTCTACTAACTGCCCTCTTATTCATGTGTTACAAGAAGCCATGAATAGGGTGAATTAAATAAAAGGAAAAGCATTCTATTTTCACAGTTGTTTGTCTTTTCACATGGGGCAGAATCTGATCTTTATCAGCTCCTGAATAGCATAAGGTGGTGTGTGGCATCTGCGGATTTCTCCCCCGCTAAGGCGGACTTGGTAAATCTTACTTTGGTCAGTGCTTTCTGGTCAGAGTGTTCATCAATTAGGGAGCTGGAGGAGACTCAGCTGCCGGTACAGGGTGCTGCTGTGCACATGCTCTGGGAAACAGCTCCACTGCACATCCTTGGATGATGTCACAGGATTCAAGCCAGAAAGAGAAAGGAGACAAACTCTTACCATTATCATTTCCCTGCTTGATCTCCTCTGCCGTCCGATCTATCAGCACGTACAAGGACCAGACCACGCAGGTGATGGCAATGACATGGAAAGTAACAGAGCAGAAGATTTTCCTCCTTTCGCTTGTGGTCATCTGCAGTTTCTCCCACTGCAATCACAAACCAGTTACACACAGTTGAATCTCCAACCAGGAAATTTTGCTCCCCATTTATATCCCAGGCCTAGATCATGAATGGAGAGAAACCATTATATAGTTGCCATTTTAGATGACACTAAAATACTCAAACAAGTCTTCATGTTTGAAAAGATCTACAATCATAAACTGTGGAGTTATAACTTAAAAAGTACATAGTAAAACAAAAGCAAAAATATTTTCCTATGCTCCAAATAAGTAGTTCCTTGTAGTTTCCTTTTCTGTAAACAATTTTCAAAAACATTTCCGTTCAGGTTCCTACATGTTACTTCTCTGTGGCCCTAGGTTATAAGCAGTCATACATAGTCTCCCCTTGGATTAGTACATACCCTGACACAGTGTTGCATTCTCGTTTTTAAACTGGAGTAGGGTTGCTTTACAATGTTGTTAGTTTCTGCTGCACAAGGAAGTGCATCAGTTGTATGTACACAGAGATCGCCTCCCTCTGGGACCTCTCCCCTACCGCATCTCATCGCACCCCTGCGGGTCATCACGGGGCACTGAGTTGAGCCCCCTGTGCTGCATAGCAGCTCCCCACTAGCTGTTTGGCACATGGTAGCGTATATGTGCCAGTTCCAGTCTCCCAATCCACCCCACCCTGCTACCATGCCCACAGCTCCGTCCTGTGCGTCTGGGTCTCCATTCCTGCCCTGCATGTGGGCTCATCTGTACCCTTTTTCTAGATTCCACATACACCCCAATGTTCATTGTAGCACTGTTTACAATAGCCAGGACATGGAAGCAAGCTAAATGTCCACAGACAGATGAATGGATAAAGAAGATGTGGTACATCATCTCTACAATGAAATATTACTCAGCCACAACAAGGAATTAAATTGGGTCATTTGTAGAGACATGGACCTAGAGTCTGTTATACAAAGGGAAGTAAGTTAGAAAGAGAAAAACAAATATCATATAATTAATGCATGTGAATGTTGCATTCGAATGGCTGAATTTTATCTGTGAGAGAGTCAACGCTCCTCCTAAAAGACACATTTTATCCTCCAAGCAATGGAAGAAAGTCAGCTGGAGCCCCTTGCAGCGCAGTCTTGCTTTTCTGCTGCCACTGTTGTCACAGTCACTGTCCCTGCGGTGCCAGAGAGAAAGTCGAGGGCCTTTTTTTAGTCGGCGAGAAGGGGAGGGCTGCCACTCTTACAGCAGGAAGGAAGTCAAGGTGTATATGAGGGAACATGTCCATGATTTATTTTGAAGTACCAGGCCGTCAGATGACATTTTTACTATCAAACAACATTTTAATGCCTTGACAGTTACAGTATCACTTCTTTACCGCGTTAGGATTTGATCTTTACTTTTCTTTACATATTTCTATAGGAAAATCAAATCATTATGATCTTATTAGATCATGATTTTTTTTCAGCAATTTATGATTGCATTTTTTTTAAATTGAAGTATAGTTGATTTATATTGTTGTGTTAGTTATAAGCAAACTAATTCAGATATATATATGTATCATATTATATATATATATATTTAATATGTATTCTTTTTCAGATTCTTCCCATTATAGGTTATTACAAGATATTGAGTATAGTTCTCTGTACTATACAGTAACTCCTTGATTATTTATTGTACATATAGTAGTGTGTATATGTTACTCCAAAACTCCTAATTTATTCTCACCTCCTCTTTCCTCTTTGGTAACTATAAAATTAATTTCTATGTTTATGAGTCTATTTCTGTTTTGTAAATAGGTTCATTTGTGTCATTTGTTCGATACCACATATAAGTGATAACATATGGTATTCATCTTTCTCTGACTTCACTTAGTATGATAAATCTAGTTCCATTTGTGTTGCTGCAAATGGCATTATTACGTTCTTTTCACGGCTGAGCAGTATTCCATGTATATGGAATGTTTCCATATATTTATGTCACATCTTTATTCATCTTTCTGTTAATGGGCGTTTAGGTTGTTTCCATATCTTGGCTATTACAAATAGTGCTGCTATGAATCTTTACATTTTTTATGTATTATGCTTTTGCTAAAGCAGAATCCTTAGGCCTTCACAGTCCCACTCCTTGCCCAGCCCACCTTGCACGTCATAAAGCCCCATAAAGCCCTGAATCTGCCACCAGCTCTGAGACACGAGTGAGCTTCAGTCTCTCCGGGCCCAGGTGACTCATCCCGTGAGGCAGAGAGGGGTGGTGAGACACGATCCTCTCATTTTTCTTTACGAACAGACTAAGCCTGCAAGGGCTGGCACTGTGCTAGGTAAAGCTGCTTTCCCACCTTCCTGGCAGAGATGACATGGACTGTTTCCCATGAGTGAGATGTGAGTGGCTATCTACTGGGATGCTGAGTTTTTGCCCTCCTGACACAGGAATTGCCCCTTTCTTCTTCATTTTCTTTTCTTTGCTGCCCGCAATTCCCAATTAATGGTAGAAGTCCTAATAGTCATCTTGCAACCTTGAGGAAAACTCTTGAGAATTAAAGAGACCTCAGCCCATCAGCCACAGCTCACCTCTGGCCGCCACGCATATGTGGGGGAAATAAAGACCTGTCTGAGCCACTACTTCTCAAGGCCCTGCTCCTCACTGTCAAGTGCAATTACTGATAGAAGCAAATGAAACCTCCTGATTTCCCTTCCGATCTGAACATCAATGTCATATGACCTCATGTTTGTGACCACATGGACTGTAGCCCGCCAGGCTCCTCTGTCCATGGGACATAGGATTTTCCAGGCAAGAATACTGGAGTGAGTTGCCATTTCCTTCTCCAGGGGAATCTTCCCAAGCCAGGGACTGAACCGAAGTCTTCTGCATCTCAGGCAGATTCTTTACAACTCAACCACCTGGGAAGCCCATTCCTCTCTTACTGGCCAGTTAGTCATCACAGCATTTCCCATTCAGGGTCTGTTAGAGCCAGTTAACCTAATCTTGGACTCCTTCTCATCAAACTATATTTTCTTTATTATTCTAAGTAAGTAATGGAGAAATCTTAGTAATGAAACTAGGGGAAAACCAAATGCTTCAATCTATCTATAGAATTTATTTTTAATTAATCAACATCGAAATGAGATTTCAGGGCTTTTTATCACTTCACATCACAGGTGTGAAAAATTGTTTTTGAAATTTCATTGTGCTATTTTATTGATTTATTGTGATATTAATCTAAATACTGTGTGATTATGGACTAGAATGGAGAAGGCAATGGCACCCCACTCCAGTATTCTTGCCTGAAAAATTCCACGGACGAGGAGCCTGGTAGGCTGCAGTTCATGGGGTCGCCAAGAGTCGGACACGACTAAGCGACTTCACTTTCACTTTTCTCTTTCATGCATTGGAGAAGGAAATGGCAACCCACTCCAGTATTCTTGCCTGGAGAATCCCAGGGACGGGGAAGCCTGGTGGGCTGCGGTCTATGGGGTCGCATAGAGTTGGACACGACTGAAGCGACTTAGCAGCAGCAGTAGCAGCATGGACTAGAACGTTATTCATTTGGCAACAGCATTTCGTGATTTAATAACTATTTCTTGGATTGCCTCAGTATTTAATATAAAAAGATAAAAAGTGCAGGATGGTGCACAAGGGCAGCTTTACATGTTCAAATTGCCTAAATGTTTCAAGTGTTCCAGTACCTTCAGTAACAAAATATTCATAACAAATCAACCCTCCGTTGTAAAGTTGGCTTTGAGTGGGGGGAAAAAATCGCTCAAAAAGTGGTTCTTTTTTTAATCTAAGGAGTGTTTTGATGAAGTGGTTGAAACGCATTCTTCAAAACTAATCAGCCTCAATAGAAAAATATCAGAGGGCTGACAGATATAAACCCAACTCCTTTTAGTTCCAGACAATAGTAGCTCTGAAGCTGTCACTTCCTAGTCTCAGCAGCGTTTTAAGAAGTGGAGTGTAAAAGGACCATCAAACGTTGCTATTATACTTTCCTTTAGAAATCCTCACAGGGACCACCCAGGAATTCACCAGACAGCACACGACTAAACGCGATACCACGGCGCCCTCTTCCGGACGGTCACGTTACTGCATGTGGTACCCAGCTCAAGGCATCAGCAGAAATTTAAACCATTTCATGAAATGTTCATCCACCCACATCTTTGAATTTTCAAGTATATATATATATAAAGACTGAATACGTTTTTCAAGCTGCCACAGTGAGAAGTGGGTCAAGAAGGTAAGGACAGAAATCTTATGTTAACAAACTTGTCACGAAAGGGCAAATACTAATTTATTTTTTAAGAAGCTGAAATTCAATATCAGTTCACAAAAGATTTGACAGCAAAGGGCTAATATGTACAAATGCACATAGCATCAGAGCTCCCCCTCCCAATTTAATAAGATTTGTGTGTTTATGCCCACAGATCACGTGTCCGGTGTGGGACCCACGTCCCCGCCCCACCCTGGAAGATTAAGAGACGCCCTCTCGGTGCTCAGTTTTAAGGAAACACGTCTCTCCACGGGGTCTCGGGGTGGGGCCGGGGGGCGCTGGAAGAAGTGACCAGAAACAGGCGGGAGGGGATCCCGCATATTCTCTCAAGTGCCCAGGGCTCTTTTGCAGCAAGTCCTTGCCCTCCTCGGTCCAGGCACTTTCCTTCACCTGCAAAATCAGCTGCGCAGTCTTAGCGCCTCAGACCTCTCTTCCCTTTATAGGATCCCTGGGTCTCTGGCACCTGTTTTACTGTCCTTAGCCTTTGGTCCCTTATCCAGAGCCTTCAACGACAGAAAGAACTGAACAGAACTCCTTTATTCAACTTAGAAATACACAATTAGATTATTCTGAAAAGATTTCCAAATTGGAGTCTAAATTGATGCAGACACGTTTTCTGTAAAATTCTCCGTTTGTTTTAGCGAGATGAAACTGAGCGTTTTCTAATTTAAATTACTTGTATTTTCATTCTGTCCTAATATATAAATTTAAAAAAAAAAACTGCCTAATCAGAGTGTTTTAAAAAATTTTGTACCAGTGAAAAATAAGGGCAGCTTATTTGTATGATATCAACATACACGAGATGGGGGCTACTTTACTAAATCCTTTTTTTTTTTTCTTCCTTGACACAGCCCCTCTGCTGTTTTCAAGTTTCCTAAGGGCAATAGGAGCCAGAATTTCAGCGTCTGTGTCACGATAAAGCAAAAGCCACCACCAGAGGGCGTGGGCCCACCAAGCTGATGGTTCCAAGGTGATTTTCCAGGATCACCAAAGATTCCAGCGTCCCCACCAGTTGCTGGCAGGCTCTTTTCGGTCATTTCAGCAACCCAGACTAAATGCAAAGGCACATATTAGCTCTTTAAAAATTTCCGACGCTGCTTATCCTGTTATGGTGAAGTTTTACCACACCCGAATGAAAATAATATTTGGAACAGCAGGTTTAGTTTGTTACATTATCTACACGCCCAGTGAGCCTCCCTCCTGGCTCAGTGGTAGATAAACAATCTGCCTGCCAATGCAGGAAAAGCGAGTTCAATCCCTGGGTCAGGAAGATCCTTTGGAAAGGAAATGGCAATCCCACGGACAAAGGAGCCTGGCATGGGGTCACAAAAGAGTCAGACGCAACTTAGCAACCAAGCACCACCACCAACAGCACACCCAGTGTGACACACTGTGCCTGACAGTCTGGAACTTGGGGGAAGTCTGGGGCTAAAAGACTGACCAATTGGTCTAGGACAGTAGTTCTTTTTTTTAATTTTTAGGTTTTTTTTTTTTTAATTGAAGTATAGTTGATTTACAATCTTGTGTTAATATCTGTTATATAGCAAAGCGATTCAGTTATGCACACACATGTATATTCTTTTAAAAATATTCTTTTCTATTACAGTTTATCATAGACTATTGAATATAGTTCTCAGTGCTATATAGTAGGACCTTCTTCTTTATCCACGGGACAGTGGTTTTTAAAGAGATACTTCAAGCGCATCACCATCAGCGTGGACCTTGGTCATTGCTACATTAATCAAAGAAGGAGGCCATTTGGCTGAGGTGGTTCAGTGCCCCAGTGCCCAAGTAAACCAACCAAAATCTAAGCTTCTAAATGCCTCAAAGTTGGAAAACAGAAACTTAAGAATGGCTAATCTCAATCAGCCAGCTCGGTTTTAACCATGAAGCAGTTCCTAATCTTCTAGCTTAGCTTCTGCACTCTCTTCTGCAGCTCCTGTGGGTGGCGTCTCCTAACCACTTCCGGTGTGGTGCTGTCCAATTCAAATGAAATTTTGTTCAAATGAATTCTTAAAACTTTAAATAAGCTTCAGTTTATCTTTTACTATTAGAAATGAAATATTTGCAGTTGGTATTTCACCTGGCCTTCAGGTGATTCTGCGATTGTGGATTTCATTCTGTCTGCCTTCTAATGGAGAAGGAATAGAGGCTTATGGAAGCTTCCTGATGGGAGATACTGACTGAGGGGGAAACTGGGTCTTGTTCTGATGGGCAGGGCCATGCTCAGTAAGTCTTTAATCCAATTTTCTGTTGATGAGTGAGGCTGTGTTCTCTCCCCATTGTTTGATCTGAGACCAAAATATGGTGGAGGTAATGAAGATAACGGTAACCTCCTCCAAAAAGTCCTGTGCACATACTACTATACTCAGTGTTCCCAACCCTGCAGCAGGCCACAGGAAATCCATGCCTCTGCCAGAGACTCCTGGACACTCATAGGCAAGTCTGGGTCAGTTTTTTGTGGGGTCACTGTTCCTTGGAGTCATTGACCTGGAAAAAGTCAGTTTCCATTCCAGTCCCAAAGGGCAATGGCAAAGAATGTTCAAACTAATGCACAATTGCAGTCATCTCACACGCTAGCAAAGTAATGCTCAAAATTCTCGAAGCCAGGCTTCAGCAGTATGTGAACTGTGACCTTGCAGATATTCAAGCTGGATTTAGAAAAGGCAGAGGAACTAGAGATCAAATTGCCAACATCCGTTGGATCATAGGCAAGAGAATTCCAGAAGAACATCTGCTTCTGCTTTATTGATTATGCCAAAGCCTTTGACTGTGTAGATCACAACAAACTGTGGAAAATTCCTCAAGAGATGTGAATACCAGACCACCTGACCTGCCTCCTGAGAAATCTGTATGCAGGTCAAGAAACAACCATTAGAACTGGAGACGGACCGACAGACTGGTTCCAAATTGGGAAAATAATAAGTCAAGGCTGTATTATTGTCACTCTGCTTTTTTAACTTATATGCAGAGTACCTCATGAGAAATACTGGGCTGGATGAAGCACAAGCTGGAATCAAGATTGCTGGGAGAAATATAAATAACCTCAGATACGCAGATGACACCACCCTTATGGCAGAAAGTGAAGAACTAAAAAGCCTCTTGACGAAAGAGGAGAGTGAAAAAGTTGCCTTAAAACTCAACATTCAAAAAACGAAGATCATGGCATCCAATCCCATCACTTCATGGCAAATAGATGGGAAAACAATGGAAACAGTGAGAGACTTTATTTTCTTGAGCTCCAAAATTATTGCAGATGGTGACTGCAGCCATGAAATTAATAGAGGCTTTCTCCTTGGAAGAAAAGTTACGACCAACCTAGACAGCATATTAAAAAGCAGAGACATTACCTTGCTGACAAAGTTCCATCTAGTCAAAGCTATGGTTTTTGAAGAGGTCATGTATGGATGTGAGAGTTGGACTATAAAGAAAGCTGAGCGCCAAAGAATTGATGCTTTTGAACTATGGTGTTGAAGAAGACTCTTGAGAGTCCCTTGGACTGCAAGGAGATCAAATCCTGAAGGAAATCAATCCTGAATATTCATTGGAAGGACTGAGGCTGAAGCTGAAACTCCAATACTTTGGCCACCTGATGCGAAGAACTGACTCATTGGGAAAGACCCTGATGCTGGGAACGATTGAAGGCAGGAGAAGAAGGGGATGACAGAGGATAAGATGGTTGGATGGCATCACTGACTCAATGGACATGGGTTTAAGCAAGCTCCGGGAGTTGGTGATGGACAGGGACGTGAAGTGTGCTGCAGTTCATGGGGTCACAAAGAGTCGGACATGACTGAGTGACTGAACTGACTGATCTTTCATGCATGGTCCTGAGAGCCAATTCCTAGGTAGGTTGATAAGAAGTCCAGGATTCCTGAGAAGGAGAAAGGGGTCCGGAGCTCTTGATTAGGAGAAAGGGGTCTGGGGCTCTCAAGGAGAAAAGGACAAATGTTCTTTACTACATTACTTTGTCTTACTCAATATAACAATGTATCTTGCTAGGATAAGGATGTTTCTTGTATCTTGTTTAATGTATCTTGATAAGGATGTTTCTCCTTATCAAGAACCTTCTNGAGAAGGAGAAAGGGGTCCGGAGCTCTTGATTAGGAGAAAGGGGTCTGGGGCTCTCAAGGAGAAAAGGACAAATGTTCTTTACTACATTACTTTGTCTTATTCAATATAACAATGTATCTTGCTAGGATAAGGATGTTTCTTGTATCTTGTTTAATGTATGTTGATAAGGATGTTTCTCCTTATCAAGAACCTTCTGAGTAATCCTGTCATCTTAAAATGTATATTATGGGAGTGGGTCTGGAAAGATCTTTCTATTGTTCATCTTAATCTTGTTAATTTAAAATGTATGTTGTGGGAGTGGGTCTGAAAAAGTATATAAGGCCTTGATAAAACTAACTAGGAGGGCATTCTCTGTCCCCCTTCTGATGTCTGTGTCAGAACCTTTCTCTGTCCTTTTTCTTACATTAATAAAACTCTGCTATACAAAAGCTCAGTGGACCAGGGCCTTGTCTAACTCAATGAAACCAAGCCATGCCTGCAGGGCAACCCAAGGTGGGCAGGTCATNTTGGGAAGATCCCCTGGAGAAGGAAATGGCAACCCACTCCAGCATTCTTGTCTGGAGAATCCCATGGACAGAGCAACCTGGTGGGCTACAGTTCATAGGGTCCCAAAGAGTCAGACTTGACTGAAGTCACTTAGCATACAGACTGTACTTTAGGGGACATAATATTTTAAGTGACGCCAAAAAGGTTAGCAATAATTGATGTAGTTAGAAATTCTGAACTCCAGAGTCTTGTGGGGTCTGATTCTAAGGCTATGATAGAGTAACTAGAATGAGATTTACTCCCTAGCCATAAACAGTAGCAAAATTAGAGACACTATACAAAGCAACAGTGTTCAAATGTTGGAAAACAACCAGCATGGAACTGTAATCCTTAAAGAAGAAAAATAAACAAGGTAAGCCACATTATCTTCATGGTTTCCTTCCTGGAGGGACTTCGCAGACAGGAGGAGGCTGTCTTACACAGAGCACTGCAAAATTGTGAGGCCCTTTACTAGGCCAGGCAAAGGACAACTTGGGGGCAGTATATGAAACAGTCCCCAGAGTTCACATAGAGCTCACTGGCACAACTGAATCTTGGGGATTCAACCAGAGGGGATGGTCCTTGTTGAACACTTGGGAGCTTCAATGGAGACCCCAGGGAACATATGCTTTTGCAGTAATACCAGAGTGAAGCACACTTTATACCTATCTTCACAAACTTAAACAATTTTGAAGCACCAAGCTGTCTGCTCGAATGAAGTCCAGTACTCTATACAAGAAGTTAACAAAATAAAATATAGCACCCCTAAACAATGTCCATCATTTAATATTTTTAATTACTATTTCAAAAAGCAGAACTGTGTAACTCCTTGTCCAATGAGAAACAGACAATGGAGGCAAACTTAGAAATAATGGACTGAAATAGAAGCAGTTTATTTTTTTCCCAGCTTATTGAGATATAATTAACATATTATATAATTTGAAGGCGTAAAATGTGATGATTTGATACCTATTTATATTGAAAAAAATAATTACCACAATAAGGTTAGTTAACATATCCGTACTTCACATAGTTGCTGTAAAGAACAATATTGCATAGGAACCTGGAATGTCAGGTCCATGAATCAAGGCAAATTGGAAGTGGTCAAACAAGAGATGGCAAGGGTGAACGTCGACATTCTAGGAATCAGCGAACTGAAATGGACTGGAATGGGTGAATTTAACTCAGATGACCATTATATCTACTACTGCGGGCAGGATTCCCTCAGAAGAAATGGAGTAGCCATCATGGTCAACAAAAGAGTCCGAAATGGGGTACTTGGATGCAGTCTCAAAAACGACAGAATGATCTCTGTTCGTTTCCAAGGCAAACCATTCAATATCACAGTTATCCAAGTCTATGCCCCAACCAGTAATGCTGAAGAAGCTGAAGTTGAACGGTTTTATGAAGACCTACAAGACCTTGTAGAACTAACACCCAAAAAAGATGTCCTTTTCATTATAGGGGACTGGAATGCTAAAGTAGGAAGTCAAGAAACACCTGGAGTAACAGGCAAATTTGGCCTTGGAATGCGGAATGAAGCAGGGCAAAGACTAATAGAGTTTTGCCAAGAAAATGCACTGGTCATAGCAAACACCCTCTTCCA